>JAPXFY010002672.1:20000-25737 GCA_030674185.1 Monoplex corrugatus
ACCTTATCTACACTGATCCAATACCTTAGAATGATCCCTGGTTTAATGCTCCAATCACCTTAGAAGAGCTAAAAAACTCAATCTTGTCTCTACACAACAAAAGGAGTTCGGTAGGTGTTGATGCATTTTTCAACTGAAATGATTAAGCATCTTCCAGAAAACTATGTTACTTTCTTACACAAAATTTTTCAGAAATGCTGGGTGAGTGGAACTGTACCACAAGTATGGCAAAAGTCTATTGTTATACCTATATTAAAAGCAGGAAAGCCTAAAAACAACGAAAACAGTTACAGACCTATTGCTTTGACGTCCCATACGAGCAAACTAATGGAAAGATTGGTATTAAACAGACTTATACATTACTGTGATAAAAATAACGTTATTCCGGTAAACCAAGCAGGTTTCAAAAAAAGGGAGATCCACAGCTGAGCACCTGGTTAAACTTAAAAACTCAGATAAAACAACAGTTTGCCCGCTGAAAAAGTCTTTTGGCAAACTTTTTTTGATGTGAAAAAAGCGTATGATCAAGTTTGGCATACACGTTTATTGTACAAGCTGAAATCTATTGGTTTATCAGGCAATATGTATAATTATATTAAGTCCTATTTAGCCAATAGAACAATTCAAGCAAGAGTGGGAACAAGTTATTCTACTTCGCGACGTCTTGATATGGGAATCCCTCAAGGTTCAGTGATAGCACCTATTTTATTTAATATCCTTATACAGGATCTTCCTAATGCACTCTCAAATCGTGTTGTTTTGGTACAGTACGCTGATGATATATGTATTTGGATGAATATTACTTTAAAAAAGACAACTCCACAGAGAGCACAGAATTACATCAGGAAGTTGTATCAGTCTGATCTTGATAATCTTGGAAAACACATGTTAGAAAATGGACTGTCGTTATCAGCGGAAAAAACTAACATGATGCTATTTAATCCTGGTGGTACTTTAAGTCACTTGCCTACTTTCAAACTGCATGGTGAAGTGCTACATTACAAGCAGGTTGTAAAATTTCTGGGAGTCTTTATAACATCGAAATTAACCTGGAATGTCCATTTTGATTATATTTTAACAAAAGCAAGAAAAGCCTTAAATTTTCTAAAGATAATAAGCAGATTACCCTGGGGAATGGATACAAACATACTACTTCATCTGTCAACAGCATTGTAAGATCTAAATTATCCTATGCGCAAGAAGTGTTCTTCAGTGCACCAAAATATTTACTAAAGAAGATTCAAAGCTTAGACTGCAAAAGTCTTAAAATTGCACTAGGTGTACCAGTCCATGCTTCTAGTTGGAAACGTACAAAGTTGCTGGTATTCTGCTCTGAAGAACTATCGTGAGTTAGCGACAGCAAAGTTTGCCGTTAGAACTTCTTCACAAACGGACAATTTTGTGAGTAAGGAAATAAAATCAGGTCAGATGTTGACTTTCCGAAACGAGCAAAGAACATTTCATCACAAATGACTGTTGCAACTTACGTATCTGACCTGGTCAAACAGTCTAACATAAATCTGGATGAAATAGCTGAAACACCATCCACAACGCCCATCCCTACATGGGAAATGCTAAAAGCTACTTTTGATATTGATATACAGATGCTAAGAAATATGAAAACGTCAACATTTCGATATGCAGAGCAAGACAACATATCGATGAAAAATACCGTATCCACCTCCATATTTTTACCGATGGATCAGTCTTAGAAAATAAATGTGCTGGAGCAGCATTTTATGTTACAAAATATAAAATAATAAAGTCATTTTTCATTGGGGCAAAATAAACTATCTTTACAGCGGAATTAGTCGCTATTTTACAAGCGTTGCATTATCTAGTAAACCTTACACATGTATTTTTCAAAGTAGTTCTCTTTGTTGATTCAAAATCTGTATTATATGCCTTGCAGTCTTTTGATACAGACACAAGACATGATATAATTACTGAGGCAAATCATTTATACATTTGTTTAAGGATAAAAGGTACAGATCTCAGTTTATGCTGGGTGCCTTCTCACGTTGGTCTTCACGGCAACGAAGTAGTTGAAGGCAGCTAAGCAAGGTGCACACAATTCTGATAATACTACAGAATTACGTATTAATACTTCCGTAAAAGAAGCTTGCAACTTGCTAGAATCAGCCTCATGGATTCGTTTTCATGAACATTTCCATGAAATGTTTTGTGTCACAACAAATGATAAACTTTCATTTCAAAATGTATGTAAAAAATTGCAGTTTTCTTCCATATATCATTTGAGAACGATTGTTGCTGTTCATTTTCGTATTCAGCTAACGCATTGAAAACAAAATACTGTAAAATGTAAAGTGTTTTGCGGCGAAAAATTCACTTGTTTCACTGTCTATTTTCTGAAAATGCTACTTCTTTTTTACCAAAAAGTTTCAAAAAAAAAAATTTTGAAATCTTTTAAAAGAAGTAATTTCCCGATCAATTTTTGTCATTTAAAATTTCGAATCGTTGGTTCGAGTCCTTTTTAATGTATTACTTTAGTTTATAAGTTTGTACTTTAGATTTAAAATTTTTCCATACACTTGTTGTTTTAAAATGTTAGTTTTTAATTTCTTTCCATTTTTCTATTTTCCCACCACTTTGTCTTAACTTTGTCCCTCTACCCCCCAAAACCAACCCATTCCTCATCTCATTTTTTTTTTTCCCCGTCAATACATCATATAAAAGCGTTAAATCAAAGAAAAACTTGTCACACAAACACACAAACACCCCCCACCACACACAACAACACCCACAAACACACAAAACCACACACCACCAAACACACACACACAACACACTCGCACGCACGCAAAACCACACCAACCACACCACACACACACACCCCACAACCACCCCACCACAAACGAAATATAAAAAATCAAAAAGTTAAGCCGTTTTTTGTTGTTTGTGTGCGGGGGGCTTTGTGTGTATGTGTGTTTTTTAAGGGTATGTGAGTGCGTGCGTGCCTGCGTGAGGTGTGTTATGTGTTTGTTGCGTGCGTATGTGGTGTGGGGGGTGTGCGTGCGCGCGCGTTGGGGGTGTGTTTTGGGGTTGCGTACGTGTGTGTTTGTGTGTGAGGCGTGGGGGTTTTTTGGGGCGGGCGAGCGCGCGTGGGGGGTTCTGTGGTATTTGCGCGTGTTTGTGTGTTTGTGTATGTGTGTATGTGGTGCGTGTGTGTGTATGATGGTGTGTTGTGAGGAGAGAGAAAGAGCAAAGAGAGGAGAGGACAGAGAGCGAGGGAGAGAGAGGAGACAGAGACAGAGAGAGACAGAGAGAGACAGAGAGAGAGAGAACGAGAGAGAAAGAGACAGAGAAGCAGAAGAGACGAGACACAGAGAGAGAGGAGAGAGGAAGAAGGGACAGGAGGGAAAGAGACAGAGAGCGAGACGAGAAGAGCAAGACACACAGAGAGGAGAGACAGAGAAAAGGACAGAGAGAGAGACAGAAAAAGGAGGAGAGAGAGACGAGAGAGAGAGAATCGGTTTAGTTATATTGTAAGCCCGTCACTCTTGTTTTAAAGTTGTGCCCACTGTGTTTGTAAAGGGAAATTCGGTTTTTTGGCCCCAAATCAACCCTAATACCACACCTCTCTCTCCTCTCTACACACAAAATTTTCACACACACACAACCCCACACAAATACCCCAAACACCACAACACACTCTCTCTCCTCACAACCGTACACACCACATACAACACACCATAACCACACATACAAAACCAAAAATACATACCCCAAAACACACACTCACTTTTTTTAAACCTTGAAATGAAAAAACGTGAATACACAACAAAACCCCTGCCGCGCTCGACATATACTCTTTAAATTAGAAGTGCACGCACACACCCCTACACGCACTGCTCGTGGACGCCACATGCACACACGCACACATGCACACATTTTAAAAATTAAAAAAAAATTTTGAGGTTAACACCACACGCTCGCCGCCCCAAAAGGGAAGGGGGCCGCAAAAACCCCTAACACATGCCGACGCAAACACACCCCAAAATCCACCACACTGCCACAGAAAACACCCAAACAAACAACAAACACACGCACCACAAAAAAAACCCCCACATGCACGCTACACTCCACAAAAATTTACACACACAAACACAACCCCAAAACACACACCACACACAAAACACAAAACCCGCTTTTTCACTTACACACAAATTTTACAAACACACAAAAAAAAAAAAACACACAAAACCCAAAAAAACCCCGCAAAAAAACCCCCACACAAAAAAACACAAAAACAAAACCCCCACCCCACCACACACACACACACACACCCCCACCACCCCACCAAACCCCCCCAACACTGGTGGACAGGGGTTGGGGGAGTCAAAGGATTAATATTCAAACGTAGTGTTGTTGGTTGTTGTTTTAGTTGTTTTTGTTAAGGGCTTGGGGGCCAGTTTTAAAAAAAGAAACTCAAAACTGGAAATCCCCAAAAAAATCTTCTTTTCAACGTGTCGGGGGTGTCGACCCCTTTTAACACATTTTTCCCCAAAAAGTTTTGCTAATCCTAGCGTTGAATAGGTGGACATATAATGTACATCTTTTGTGTTGGTTGATAGGCGCTTGAGGGGGTTTTTTGGTGTGTATGTGTGTTTTGTGAATAAATATATAGTGGTGTGTGGGGGTGTTCGTTCGTTATTTTTTTAACGTCGTTCACATAAGTGCTTTTAGACGTAAAAAAAAAAAAAAAAAAAAAAAAAAAAAGTTGTGGGGTGTTTTGTTTGGGGGTGTGTTGGGTGTTTTTTGGGTTGTGTGTTTGTGTGTGGTGTGTGTGTTTTGGGTGGTGTGTGTTTTCTCACAGTTCATTTCATTTTTAAAAAATGTGTATTTATCTGACACTTCGTTTCGGGTTTTAAAAAAAAAAAAAAAGGAGAGAAAAGTGTGTGTGTGTGTGTTTGTGTGTGTTTGTGTGTTTTGGGGTGGTTTTTGGTTGTGTGTGTGTTTGTGTGTGTTGTTTGTGTGTGTGGGGTTTGTGTTGTGTTTTGTGTGTGTGTGTTTGTGTGTGTGTTTGTTTGTGTTTTGTGTTTGTGGTGTATTTGTGTGTGTGTGTTTGTTTGGGGGTGTGTTTGTGTGGTTGTTTTTTTGTGTAATTGTGTGTGTTTTTATATGTATGTAGTATTTAAAAAAATTTAAAAAAAATAATCAAAATTTAAAATTTTAAAAAACAGAAATACTTTTTTATACCTACATAAGTTTATATATTAAAATGATAAAATATATATATTATACATATAATGTATATATTTTATTTTATTATATATATTTTAAAATTTTTTTTGTGTGTTGTTTTTGTGTTTGGGGGTGTGTGTGGTGTGTGTGGGGTGTTGGAGAGGGGTGTGCGTCTGTATATACTGGTGTGTTTGCATTTGCGTTTGTGTTTAAACTGGTTTTTTGTGTTTTCTGTGTTTTTTCGTTTTGCGCTGCGGTGTGTTTTTTATTTTGACAGTTTTTCAAATTACAGTTTGTGTAGTGTTTTATTGTTTGTATTATGTTTGTGTGTGGTGTGTGTGAGGGGGTGTGGGTGTGTGGTGTTTGGTTTTTATGTGTGGTGTGTGTGTATGTGTGTTTTGTGTGATGTGTGGGGTGTAGTGTGTGTGGTGATGATGTGTGTTGGGGTGTGTGCGTGCGTTTCGTGCGTGTGTGGGGAGTGTGTGTGTGTTTTATTGTTGAGTTTTTTTGTTTGTTGCTTTTTCTTTTTTGT
>JAPXFY010002673.1:0-5000 GCA_030674185.1 Monoplex corrugatus
TGCTTTCTGTCATGTCTTCCTATCATTTTTTGCCTTGTCCTTTGCTTTCTGTCATGTCTTCCTATCATTTTCTGCCTTGTCCTTTGCTTTCTGTCATGTCTTCCTGTCATTTTCTGCCTTGTCCTTTGCTTTCTGTCATGTCTTCCTATCATTTTCTGCCTTGTCCTTTGCTTTCTGTCATGTCTTCCTGTCATTTTCTGCCTTGTCCTTTGCTTTCTGTCATGTCTTCCTATCATTTTCTGCCTTGTCCTTTGCTTTCTGTCATGTCTTCCTGTCATTTTCTGCCTTGTCCTTTGCTTTCTGTCATGTCTTCCTGTCATTGTCTGCCTTGTCCTTTGCTTTCTGTCATGTCTTCCTGTCATTTTCTGCCTTGTCCTTTGCTTTCTGTCATGTCTTCCTGTCATTTTCTGCCTTGTCCTTTGCTTTCTGTCATGTCTTCCTATCATTTTCTGCCTTGCTGGTCCTTTCACCTGTATGTGTTTGATAAAGTCTTACGTACTTTTCTCTTGCGTTGGTTGAACCGGATTATGATTCTTATAATAAAACCAAATATAACATGAGCCGTGACCTTTGAATTATCCTGTTGTTTGACGGTTTAGTGATGTACAGCTGTGTTTATAATTGACGTTTTGGTGAAGTTTATGTCAATGTAATCAGTCCCCCCACCTTACCATTACCCGCCTCTTGACAGGGCTGGATGCTGTAAAGCTCCCTGTCTGTTTCTCTCTGTGTGTCTCTCTGTTTCTCTCTGTGTGTCTCTCTGTTTCTCTCTGTGTGTCTCTCTGTCTCTCTCTGTTATCTTCCAGACCAGGATTAGACATATTTAAAACAAACCTTTTCTGGCACGTATTTCTCGAATACATTGTCCACCAACATCAAGTCATGCATCTTACTAAACACCTTAAATGGAATATATTGTCCACCAACATCAAGTCATGCATCTTACTAAACACCTTAAATGGAATACATTGTCCACCAACATCAAGTCATGCATCTTACTAAACACGTTAAATGGAATATATTGTCCACCAACATCAAGTCATGCACATTACTAAACACGTTAAATGGAATATATTGTCCACCAACATCAAGTCATGCACATTACTAAACACCTTAAATGGAATACATCACCAACCAACATCAAGTCATGCACATTACTAAACAGCTTTAAACGAAAGCTTCATAAATATTTGCTTAAAATGTCATAAATACTTTATCTAATTACCCACCCACCCTTTTTTTCTAAACGAAAACTTCACAAATATCTGCTTGAAATATCGTACAGATAACTTATGTAATTAAACCTCTCTTTTCTAGACCCACATAGTAGTAGGCCTCCTTCGGTCATGACTGACCATGGACAAAGTACATCCGTTCTAATGTCTAGATGGGCTGTCTGCTTGGTCCAAGCAGCGTCGCCTGTGACTGTAGAGACCAATGCGAGAGAGGCAGTCTCTGTCGCAGCGGTCGCATGTGTATGCTGATGCTGGTCTGTTGGCTGTCATCCCTTTTCTGCGAACTCGCTTTTCTGCTGCAGCAGCTGACAGTTTGTCCTCACCAATCCGCAGCTGTTTCTTGAGAGTAGTTCTCCAGCTGTTGCGGTCGTCTGCGAGGTCCTCCCAGGACTCAGTGTTGATCTCAAGCGCCTTCATGTCACGCTTGCAAACGTCTTTGTATCTCAGCTGTGGGCGGCCAATGTTTCTCTGCCCTGTGGCAAGCTCACCATAAAGGATGTCTTTTGGGATGCGATCATCTTCCATACGGCGAACGTGGCCCAACCAGGAAATGCCAAGTATGCGCCGTAGGCTTCTCAGGTGGAAGGTATTGAGCCTTTTCTCCTGATGAGCATGCGTGGTCCACGCCTCGCTGCCATACAGCAAGGTGCTGAGCACACAAGCGTTGTATACAGCCATCTTTGTCTTTGTGGTCAGCTTGGGATTTGTCCACACCCTTTGTGTGAGGCGGGTAGTGTTGTGGCTGCCTTCCCGATCCTCTTGTCGACCTCTGTGTCAAGGGAGAGGTTATCGGTGATGGTGGACCCAAGATATGTGAATTGATGGATGGCTTCAAGCTCGTAGTCATCAATGGTGATGGCTGGTGGAGATGGCGTGTCTTGGCCCAGGACGTTTGTCTTCTTAAGACTGATGGTCAGACCAAAATCTTTGCAGGCCTGGGAGAAGCGGTCCATTAGTGACTGCAAGTCCCGCTGAGTATGGGTCACAACTGCGGCATCGTCGGCAAATAGCATGTCTCTGATGAGGGCTTCACGGACCTTTGTCCTTGCTCTGAGGCGGGCGAGGTTGAAGAGCCTGCCATCTGATCTGGTCCGCAGGTGGATCCCTTCTTGCGCTGTGCTGAACGCATGCCTCAGGAGGAGAGCGAAGAAGATTCCAACGAGGGTTGGGGCCAGGACGCAGCCTTTTTTCACACCGCTGCGTACGTCGAAGGGCTTGGAGAGGTTTCCGTTGAACTGCACCATCCCTTTCATGTTTGAGTGGAAGGACTCAATTAAGCTGTGCAGTTTGGGGGGGCAGCCGATTTTTCGGAGAGCCCTGAAAAGGCCATCTCTGCTGACTAGGTCAAAGGCCTTGGTGAGGTCAATGAATGCCACATACAGGGGCATCCGCTGCTCTCTACACTTCTCCTGGATTTGGCGAAGGGAGAAGACCATGTCTACCGTGGATCTCTCTGCTCGAAAACCACACTGTGATTCCGGGTAGACGCGTTCAGCCAGTTTCTGCAGGCGGATTAGGAGGACCCGAGCATAGACTTTGCCAACAATGCTGAGGAGCGAGATACCGCTGTAGTTGTTGCAGTCGCTCCTTTCGCCCTTGTTTTTGTACAGGGTGACGATCTTGACGTCCTTCATGTCCTGTGGTACAGCTCCCTCATTCCAACACTGACAGAGAACTGCGTGCAAAGGGTGCAGAAGAGAAGTCTTGCAGTGCTTGATGAAGTCTGGGGGAATTCCGTCGTTGCCAGGTGCCTTCCCTGATGACAGGCTATCAATGGCCTTGCTGAGTTCGTCCGCAGTTGGCTCTGCGTCAAGTTCTTCCATTACCGGCATGCACTTGATGACATCGAGGGCTAAGGGGGACACCATGTTCTGTGTGGAGTAGAGGTCGGAGTAGTGTTCCGTCCATCTTTCCATCTGCTGGCTAGGATTGCTGATTACTTCCCCAGTGGAGGATTTGAGGGGGGCGATCTTGCTCTGTGTTGGTCCCAGTGCCTTCTTGATGCCATCATACATTCCTCGGATGTTGCCTCTTTCAGCAGCACTCTGTATCTCTTCGCTGAGCTCTGTCCAGTACTCGTTTGCGCAGCGCCTGGCGTTAAGCTGAACTTTACTTCTGGCAGCCCTGAGGATTTGCAGGTTCTTCTCACTGGGTGACCGCTTATACTTGGTGAGTGCGGCACGCTTGGCCTCAACAGTGGGAGTCATCTCTGATGATTTGGCCTCAAACCAGTCGTGGGACTTCACAGTTTTCTTCCCAAAGGTGGCCATAGCAATGCGGTGCATGGTGTCTCGTAGCGTTTCCCATCTCTCAGTGGCAGAGTCTCTGGGCTGCAATGCATCGTATTCTCTCTGAAAGGCCTCTGCGAACTGTTCTACAAGATCTGGCTGAGACATCTTGCTGACGTCAATGCGAGGGTTCCCTTGTTTCTTTGAGCAGTGGAACTTCTTTGGTTGTAGCCTGATCTTGCAACATACCAGAGAGTGGTCTGTGTCGCAGTCTGCGCAGTGATAAGAGCGAGTGTGGAGAACGTTTTTGATAGCGGCACGTCTTACTAGGATCAAATCCAGTTGGTGCCAATGTTTTGAGCGGGGATGCCTCCAGGAGACTTTGTGCTGAGGCTTCGTCTTGAAGAAGGAGTTGGCGATGCACAGTTCATGGCAGGCGCAAAACTCAAGCAGTCGCTGTCCATTCTCATTCATTTTCCCCACTCCAAAGGAACCGAGGCAGAAGGGCCATGAGTCATTGTCTGCACCCACTCTGGCGTTGAAGTCGCCCAGGAGAACAAGTTGTTCTGTCCTGGGGATGTTCCTTATGGTTGATGCAAGATTTTCGTAGAACTCATCCTTGGTGTCTGGAGAGGCGGACAGAGTTGGGGCATAAACGCTGATGAGAGTGACATTGCCTTCGGTGGTGTTGAGGCGGAGAGTCAAGAGTCGTTCTGAACCGCCGCTGCCTGGTTCAATCATGTTCAGCAGGCTGTTCCTTACTGCAAAGCCTACTCCGTGCTCTCTTGGGGCATCAGAACTCTTTCCTTGCCAGAAGAAGGTGTAGTCCCTTTCCTTTAGTGTTCCTGAGTCAGCCAGCCGTGTTTCCTGCAGAGTGGCAATGTCCACATTGAGCCTCTTTAGTTCGCTGTTTATGACGGCGGTTTTTCTGGCGTCGCTGATGTCTTGCAGATCTTGGGAGAGCCCAGGCATCATTGTTCGGACATTCCAACAGCCCAGTTTCACTGCTGATCCTTTTCCTGATCCGTTTCTTGAATTTGAATTTTTCTTTTTGTTTGGTGCGGTAATTAACGACCTGCTTGTCAGATTTTCTCCTAATCTTCATGCACCCAATGAAGAAGGCAGGTCGTGGCGGGACAGCACCTAACTGGCTGGGGGCTGCCCAGCTTAGGTGGGCGGTAGCTGTCCAGTAAGACACGAAGGTCTCTCCCACCGTCAAAAGCAACCCCTGGCGTCAGCTCTACGCCAGTTGAGCAATGACTTATCACCGGTATCTGTTGCTTCCCGTGTTGTGCCGACACTAGTGTTAGTAGCGAGGCTGGAGTGTCCTCTCCAGGTCGTAGGTGCAGAGTGTTTGTAGATGAATGGACGGATGTAAGCCTGGGCAGTGTAATATGGAAGACAGGCTGTTGCCCATGCAACTTGTCCCCCCTCTCCACCTCGCTGACAGATCCAAAGGAACAGCAGGGCTGTTTACGTTTTGGTGCCAACGCGGCCGCAGGAGCTGCCGGAAAGTGACAAAGTTTGCCATCCAACC
>JAPXFY010002673.1:10000-25727 GCA_030674185.1 Monoplex corrugatus
CAAGGCTTATTTAACTATTTACAGCCACATCAACGGCTGACATATCATGACGTATTTCAATGGTGCATCGTTGAATCCACGTTTTTCGTGTTTTTTTCCTCTCTCCGGGCAAAGACTGAAATGTGCTTCTACAGACGTCTCCTAGGGGTGAGCTGGAAAGACAAAAGAAGTGACAACAGCACACTCGACGAGCCGAAAACCCGGAGAAAACTTGTACAGATCATCTTTAAAAAATTGACCTTCGTTGGATATCATCATCATTATCTTCATCATCATGTGCCCGGCTGCATGGCAATGGCGATCATGGCCCTTTATAAGAATCTATCTTTTGTCGCTGCAAGTACGTCTCCCACCATTTCTGTCCCCATCCTCTTTGTAAATCCGTCCAGGGAGGGAGAGGGAGGAGACACGTGAGCTGTAGCGTTATGCTACAAAGATTCTATAAAATGAAAATGCCATTGGATTATCATGCTTCTTGTCCTGCCACAACCTGTAGACTGGCTGGCTGTGTAGATAGAGCCGTAGACTGAAATCTGATTTCCCAAGTTCAAACCCACCCCGCAACATACAAACTGATCTGTTTGCTACCCGTGTTATTGCCTCTGACAATCTCACCTTAATGTTTCGTAGGTCACAATATTTCCCCTACCCATTTCAAAACCTTGCCAGCGCATAGGAATTGGTGCAAGCTAAAACAAAATCTACCAGATAATTTACTAGCAGATCTGAGCAGAGAAAATGAAGAATTTATACGATTGCAACGAATCGATTTTGAATTAACCCCAAACCCCAAACCTGCCACAAAAGTCTGGAAAAGGTTGTTTTGACGTTACCACTGTTGTCGTCGATGTCCATATCATTGTTGATATTTCCTCACCTTCTTTATCATTCTGTGACAGTTTTACTCTCCTGCTGTTTTTGTGACTCAGTTTTTTCTCGCTGAAAGAGCTTATAGTATGGGAGAAGACAAAGACCATAATGCTCGTGAATCACAAACAAGGTTAAAATATTTCTTCCATATCTTCTGTATAATGTTATATACGGGAACCTGTGTCTACAAGTATATTTCCAACGAACAAAAATAGCCAACTGTAACTATGTTTTAATAGAAGCAGATTTTTACATAACATTGTGTAAATTTTTGCGTATGGTCTGACACCCTATGATTTACAATAATATGATATGCTAAGGCATACAACATTTTGATAAGGAAAAAAAACCCTACAGCAGTTTTGCAAAAATGAAAAATTCTAGGGGAGGCGGCGGGGGGGGTGGGGGGTGGGGGTGGGGGGTGGTGGAAAGGGAGCTTTGTGGGGGTAAATTTCGGGCTGAGTACATCGTCATTTTTCAATTCCTTCACCATAAGAAAACAGTAACGTAGAGGAAAGGAGGGACGTAACTCAACAAGCACAAAAGAAAAAGGAGAGAGAGAGAGAGAGAGAGAGAGAGAGAGAGAGAGAGAGAGAGAGAGAGGGGGGGGGGGGAGAAAAGACAGAACGAAACAGCAAAAGCACTGCCCCCTCCCTCCCCTTGAGACAGCAATTAGGTCCAAGAGCCCTCCTGACCTTCCATGCTGTGTAAAAAGAAGGTGTCAGTAATTGATTATCGATCTTTCCTTCACAAAGGTGAAAGGTGTCAGCGATGAATTATCGATCCCATAACCACAAAGGTGAAAAGGTGAGATGATATCATCAGGGTAGAGAGGGGGAAGGGGGGGGGGGAAGAAAAGTGATGAAAAGCACGTGCAACAAATGTGACAAGTGACAACAAGAAGGACAAAATGATGACGTTTGACGTGATGTCATTGTCGTCTGCTTCCACTAGATTTCAGGGATGTGGGCTGAAGGGAGCAGGGAGTGCTCATTGTGTGGTTTTAATTGTGCACTGCGGACAAAGGTTTAAGTTGCAGGTTTACAAAGCCACGGCTGACATAGAGGTGACGTTACTTGGTGAGAGAAAGACTTGTGCACACTTCTTCAGTAGAGCTCAGTGTTGAATTATTGGATGACTGGAGTGGTGGTGTAGGGGGCCCATGAGGGATTCAGGGAAAGATTGTTACCACGATGACACACTTTGTCCATCCCTGTGTCTGTCTTCTCCAGGTGGGTGGATCCCTGTTGGGATGCTGGGGGCTCCATCAGTGTAAGGAGTGCAACAAAACATGTACGAACCAAATTGGTTTAAGACCATAACACCTGACTTTTCCTTTCAGTTTGCGTGTGCTTTGTGCCCCGAAGATTTGCTTGTTGGAGGTGATTGCTTTGGTGAATGAGGAGAGTGCGCGCCTATGTCTGGTTCTTGAATCAAGATTGGCGCCTTATCATCATCATCATCATCATCATCATCATCATCATCATCATCATCATCATCATGTTATTATTATTGTTATTATTATTGTTGCTGTTATTATTATTATTATTGTTATTATTATTATCATTCTCAATTTCTTACAGTTCAGCCTTGTCAGAAGTGGAAAATGCTGAAAACAAGTTTTGTTGTAATGTGATGTAGTGATATTCTTTTCGTGGCTGACACCAAACCGTTGCTCATCAATAGCTACACAGAAAAGAACGATATTAGATATGACCATTTGAAAAACGCTACTTTCGTTCTTCAGCTTATGCAGAAAGCCAATTCCTTGAATTTGTCTTGACGATGCCATGATAATGAGACTGGGCATGATAAGGAGAATGTTTTGAAATTCCATTTCAGCTTAAGGCTGCATGACAGGGCTGTACTCTACGCTTACTTTCACAACGAGGAAAAGAGTGGCAGAATGGTTCTGACGTTCGCCTGCCAGTAACTAAACTTGAGGTTCCAGGTTCATTCACATTGACACCTTGACTTTCCTTCGGAAGGGGACGAAAAAGGAGTCGGACCAATGTGCTTTCTGGTCTGCTCATGCTACAGATCCCATGACAGTTGAAAATTGTGAAAAGCAGGGTATTTGCTCGGCTGCCTTGTTATAATACATTGGAGTGAAAGGTTGATTTTCCCACATCAAAAACAAAACAAAACAAAACAAACAAAACAACACAGCAAAAACCCCCAAAACAAACAAACAAACAAACAAACAAACAAACAAACAAACAAACAAACAAAACCCCCACCACTACCACCACCACCACCACCACCAACATAAATTAAAACTCAACCACCTAGGTGCCGCTTCATTGCGGCGACGCGCTCTCAAAAGGGACAGCAACCCGAGTTTTACATGTCAGATCCATGTGACAAAAGAAATGAATATAAACATGAATATGAATATGTAAAATAAAACCTGGTGTCAGCCAGCCCATTAAACACAGACAACTGCGGTGTTAGTCTGAAAATTTGCGCTTCAACTTTAATGTTGCATCCATGAAGTGGATAGGGGTCGAGCGAATGGCCCCCAGACTTCCCAACAAGCCCAAAGCCCACTCAATTCGTACAGGGCTGAAAAAATCCCACACTCATTATTTTGGCTGATGTGGGTTTAAACACAAGACCACGCATGCGGTAGCATGGCATTGGGCTAACCGCTTCACTACGTAACTGTTTGGCAGTGCTAATATTTGGTGCAGGAGATGGGGATGTGATGGGAGTTTGCTAGTTTGTTTGGTCAAAAAGTTAACGCTGCTGGACTGAGTAGGCGTGTAATACTGATGGACTCTCCCATAAGTTTCACTAACACAAGAGAACGTCTCGTGCGCAGGACAAATTCCACATGCAATGACGCCACTGATGCCATGTGATGGAGACGATCCAGAATGATCGCGACATAAGCCATAAGCCTGCAGATAAACTCTATGTACTAGCAAGGTCCTGAGGTACTATCTTAGTATATTTTTCCTGTCCTTGTTTAAATCTGTTACTGGAACATCTTCGCTATATTGTTGCAAAATGTATATCCCTACCTGTAATGGTAAAACAAACAAAACAAAACAAAAACCAAACCAAACCAAACCAAACCAAACCAAACCAAACCAAACCAAACCAAACCAAACCAAACCAAACCAAACAAACCAAACCGAGAACAGGACAAAACAAAACAAAAAACAAAGTAAACCAAACCAAACCAAACCAAACCAAACCAAACCAAACCAAACCAAACCAAACCAAACCAAAACAGAACAGAACAGAACAGAACAGAACAGAACAGAACAGAACAGGACAGAACAGAACAGAACAGAACAGAACAAAGCAAAACAGAGCAAAACAAAACAAAACAAAACAAACAAAAGTTCTGTTAATGATTGAAAACGCAACCCAACCTCTTTCAGCCCATCCTCCAGCCCCAATCAACACTGGAAACAGATACCCCTCCCCCCTCCCCCCCCCCCCCCCCACACACCCAGCCCATCAGTGCGAACAGACAGCACAAACGTCTCACATGATCACGTCACAGAAATGTGCCATTGAATGACAGGGCACATAGCCATGTCCACCCATCCACACGATTTATCGTTTCCATCATTTCAAAACCCCCATTGTCCATCCCCAATCAAAACAACAAGAACATCAACAGAAACATCAACAACAATAACGGTGACGACGACACAAAACAACAACAACCACAACAATAACAACAACATTACGCCTTCTATCCTGATAGTACCCAGCCTTCACCTTCTGTCCCGCTGGTGCCCGCCTTCACCTTCTGTCCCGCCGGTGCCGCCTTCACCTTCTGTCCCGCCGGTGCCGCCTTCGTCTTCTGTCCCGCCGGCGCTGCCCTCGTCTTCTGTCCCGCCGATGCTGCCTTTGTCTTCTTCTTCTGTTTCCGTCGTTGCTGCCTTCGTCTTCTGCCCCGCTGGTGTCGCCTTCGTCTTTTGTCCCGTCGGTGCCGCCTTCGTCGCCACCTCGGCCACCGCCATAGACTGTGATAAACTAAAAACTATGCCTTTTTAACGCCCAGTCAACATGCAAGGATGGCAAAGCCGAAGTCATTGCTGACTTTATCGCAGATGAGCATGTTGACATTGCTTTTATCACAGAGACATGGCTTAACTCCCTTGGTCATGAACCTATACATGCTAGCCTCACTCTGAGTGGTTACAGGCTTGCTTCTTTCCATCGCTCATCTCGAGGTGGCGGTATCGCCATCCTCTACAACGACTCACTCCATTCCCGCCTAATCTTTCTCGCAGTCTCTGCCTTTCTCCCATCCTTCTTTCGAGCACGTTGAAGTATCCTTCCAATCCACCCCTCACCCCATCACCTTCTCCTGTGTCTATCGACCTCCACCTAGCTCTGCTAACAAACTCACCACATCCACGTTTCTCTCTGACTTTGACCAACTGCTTGACCACTACTGCGCCTCTTACCTGGAAATCTCATCATTCTAGGTGACACAAAGTCCACTATGACAACACTCACCGTTATGACACAAGACATATCATCAACTCTCTGTCCAATCACAATATGACTCAACACATTTCTGAACCAACCCATCAAAAAAGGTCACATTCTTGACTGATCATTTCTCGTGATCACCACAATTCAGCTACTGACAACTGCTTAGTTCTTTCTACCCGTCTAACTATCACCCTTCCATCTGACCACTCTGCAATTCTCCTGTTCTCTTGAAAATTCTCCTCCTTCCCGTACCACGCGCACAGTGACTCGACGCAATCTCAAATCTATCGACCTCTCCACATTTTCATCTGATGCCTCCCGTCTCCTTCTGAAAAGTCACATAACCTTGCCGATGAATTCTATACTACTCTCCACCATCTTCTGGACACTCATGCTCCAGCCACAACCCGTCTTTTACCTGACCGCCCCCCTACCCCCTGGCTCACTCATGAGATTGCCTGTGCAAAACGTGCCCGCCGCAGAGCAGAGCGCCGCTGGCGCAAATCCAAACTCACTGTACACAGGCAACTTTTCCAAGCCTCAAAAACAAAAGTATCCACCCTCATTGCATCTGCAAAAACAAGCTATTTCCAAACCAAAATCCTGAATGCCTCTTCTTCAAAAGAACTCTTTACAACCATGAATCACTCCTTGGCACACGAAAAGATTTACCTCTCCCAACAAAACATACAAATGAAGAACTCCCATCTGTATTCTCCAAGTATTTCACCACCAAAATACAAACTCTTCGTGACAGGCTTGACAGGACACCCTGTCAACCATGCCCACCTGACCCTTCCTTCTCTGGCACACCTCTTACTACTTTTACCCCATCTCACAAGAAGAAATTTTCAACACAATCAGATCCATGTCGTTCAAAACCTGCGAACTGGATCCTCTTCCAGGTTCTCTCTACTCCGACTGTCTCCCTACTCTCCTCCCATTCATCACACTGACATCATCAACACTTCTTTTCAAACTGGAACTGTCCCAGATTCTTTCAAGTCTGCTATTGTTCACCCTCTCCTCAAGAAACACAATTTAGACCCAAATGAACTGAAAAATTACCGGCCTATCTCTAATCTCTCTTTCTTGTCAAAACTCCTTGAAAAAGTCGTCCTCAACCAGCTGAACTCTCACCTGTCTGCCAACAATCTCCTCAATCCTTTCCAGTCAGCCTACCAGCCAGTGCCATAGCACTGAAACTGCCCTACTACACATTCTCAACAATCTCCTCCTTGCAACTGATACTGGCAAAGTCTCTCTCCTCACACTCCTTGATCTGTCTGCAGCCTTCGATGCCATTGACCATGGTATTCTCCTTTCTAGACTTCATCATACTTTTGGCATCTCTGACATTGCTCTCTCCTGGTTCACTTCATATTTATCAAACAGAAAACAAACTGTTCTCATCAATGGCACTTACTCTCAACCTGCATACCTGACCTGTGGTGTTCCACAAGGATCTGTCCTTGGCCCTGTTCTTTTCACTCTTTATATACCTCCCCCCTGTCCACCATCATCACTCCCACTCTATAAAACACCACTTCTATGCTGATGACACCCAACTTCAAGACAGTGACTCACCTGATAATATACAGCGCCTGTTGACTCGCACCACTGAGTGTTTTACTCGGACATTAAAAACTGGATGACGTTCAACAAACTTCAGCTTAATGACGACAAGACAGAAGCTATCCTCATTGGCACCCGTCAGAAACTTTCTCAGCTGCCTCCTCTTCTCTCCCATTATGTAACCACATCAGTCCCAATTTCTGATTCAGCTAAAAACCTTGGTGTCCTGCATTGACTCTAAACCCTCTCCATGAACAACTTTGTTTCTCAAACTGCCAGATCTTGCTACTATCATCTCCATCGTATAAGCCTGATCAGGAAGTACTCTCTTCGAAACAACTGCAAAACTCGTTCTCTCCTTCATAATGTCTCGCATTGACTATTGCAATTCACTCCTGTCTGGTCTCCTGCCTCCACCATTCACATCCTACAGCGCATTCAAAACAATGCTGTACGCCATGTACTCAAAAAGAAAAAAGCTGACCACAATATCTCCTCCCTGCTCAACTTCACTGGCTCCCGTATCAAAGCGCATACAGTACAAACAGACACCATGTGCTACAAAAGCCTCAATAACGCAGCCCCCGATTACCTGTCAATGCCTACTTGAATCTATGTTACCTCACGTACCCTCCGCCCTGCCTCCGATCCTCTGACATTTCGCTTTCCACCACTAAGACTCAATACCTATGGTCCACGAGCCTCTCTGTTTCTGGTCCACTCTCCTGGAACAACTTCCTCTCTCAGTCCGTCACAACCTACTTTTGTCTCCTTCAAGTCCGCTCTCAAAACTCACCTTTTCTCCTCTGCATAAAATCCGAACTCACTCAACCCCCTCTGCAGCCTGTCTCCGCTCGGAGGGAATCACTTTGTGATAATATATAATTGATATGATATGCTCTCTATAATTTCCATTGCTTTTATTCTTCCTTTATTGCTTTTATCTTTTCTCCCCATTATAGCCATGGCGTGTGTGTGTGTGTGGTGTGTGGTTGTGTGTGTGTGGTGTGTGTGTGTGTGTGTGTGTGGTGTGTTGTGGATGCGTGTGTTTGCGTGCGTGCTGCGTGCGTGCATGCGTGCGTGTGTGTCTGTTTCAGCGCTTAGATTTGATTTTGTCGAATTTTGCGCGTATATAAATTTGTAATTATTATTAATTATATAATTATTAATTTATATTCCGTCCACCGCATTCCTCGTTACCACCCTTTCAAACGTTTGTTTCGTTTCGTGAATTTCTTTGATTTCTGAATCAGGTGAATTACGAACACTTTTCATCCACACTGCAGGAGTCTGAACAGTTTACTTCTGAGATATGTTCCAATGTTTATCTGATTAGTGATGGTATATGTTTTTTTATTTTCATTCACGAATGTTTTTTGACCATTTCCCTTTTTGTTTTCCTCTTCATGTAAGACGTTGGATAATTTATGGGAAATTTACATTTAGTTTTGAAAATCTATTTGAAGTACTAAGGGCTTCGGAGTTTTTCCAAGATGCAGGAAACTTGCGGGAGTCCCTTTTTCCCATAAATGTCCACACGTTCATTTCCTTTAATACTAACGTGTCCCCGACTGAAAATCTACGTGAGTTCTTGTGGACAATTTGCCTCTTTGCTTTGTGCCAGTTTTTATTTTCCATTCCATTTTCCACTTTTTGAATTAGTTCAAACGGGTCTGTAAGGAGAAGGTTGAGTAGGCATACTGGTCTTCATTGCCTGGTGTGTGGCTTCTTGTAAGGCACAGGATCCAACCATGTCTTAGGAATGAGTCCTGCGGCCTTGGTCTGCTTCTTCCTGCCAATCTTTCTGTTGAACAGCAGTTGTTCTGCGCCGTTCAAGTGTGATATTGCCTCACGTGCACTGCTATCACCAGCTTGTCTTTCTTTTCTGCAGGGACAAATACATAAAATAGGAAATGTTACACAAACAAACAAACAAACAAACAAACAAACAAACAACCCACCAACCAAACAAACAACCAAACAACAAACAAACAAACAAACAACAACCAAACAAACAAACACACAAACAAACAAAAACAAAAACAAACAAAAACACAAACAAACAGGAACCACAAAAAACACGAAAGAAAATAAGAACGCGTATTTAATACAACAAGACAAGACGGCGCAAAAATTTCGGCTAACTGGCCTTTTTCAAGCGTAAAATTACAAACAAACAACACCAATACAAATGTTAGCAGAAAAAGACTGAAACTTCCCCGTTGCTTGGTCCAGTGTGAGAAACAAAAAAACAAACAAACAAACAAACAAACAAACAAACAAACAAACAAACAACAAAAACAAACAAATAAATAAATAAACAAACAAACAAACAACAAACAAACAAATAAATAAATAAACAAACAAACAAACAACAAACAAACAAACAAACAAACAACCAAGCAAAACAAACAAACAAGACGTATTTTCCCCCTTTCTTTTAAAAGGAAGATAAATAGTTTCAAAGTGGACTAATTTTGTCATGTGTGTGCGAAGATTTTTGGCAGATGCTTTGACCTAAATTTTGGAAAAGGCAAATCCATCCTTCCCACCAAATGCACCCAATCAAGTCTTTCATCATCACATTTCCTGCTATTCTAATCGGGCCGATAAAACCATGTTTTATTTTTCGATGTCACGATAGTCTACCCAATCAAGATGTGCCTTCTTTCCTCTTTCTGTATTTCTTTCTGCCTTTCTTTTCTTTTTCGCTCTTGTTTCTTTCTTTTTTCATTCGTCTAAAACCCCTTTTGACTCCCCCCCACCCTGTCCACCAGCATCCCGCATTGTCAACCATGTCAGCAAACAAAAAAAAACCCCCTTTTATTTCCCTCACCCTATCCACCAGCTTCCTGCCGGGTTTCCCATTGTATTCCCTTTGCTTTTTTTTCTCTATCCATTTTTGATTTGGGTTACAGGCGTGCACTTGCTTTTGTTTCTTTCCTATTTTATCTTCCTGCAGGAAAGCTGTGGATAGGTGAAGGAATCAAAGCGTTAAGGTTTTGCAATTGGTGGATAGGATGCAGGGGTCAAAGGGTTTAACCATTTCTATTTCTCCCTATTTTATTTGGGTATTTTGTTTACTTTCAAGGCATCCTATTCCTTTCTTCTTTCTGTTGTTTGTTTGCTTGTTAATTTTTTTTACAATTCCTTTAATTTCATAAGTTGAGTTTCAAGTTTTGCAGTCAATTATTCTTATGTTTAGTTTTATGTGTGAACTTGTCGTGAGATAGGTCCAGCAGATCTACTGCTACTCCTTAAGTAATGAAATTTTTTTATTTGTTCTTTGTTTTTTTTGGTTCTGTTTCTTTTGTTCTTCCTTTCTGCTATTTCTTTCTGTCTTTTCTTTTAATGAAAAGTTTGTACATTTTCATTCCTTCTCTTTTCTCCGCCACTCGTGTTTGGTGTTGTAAAAGTACTTCAAAGTGACAAACAAAAGTGTCCTACAATATCCGCTTAATTTTTCAACCAAGTGGTACTAGGCCTAACACAGTTCAAGGCAAAGTCATTTTCAATTTCCCAGTTAACACAATAAACGTATTTGATCGTTTTTCTGGTGCATCGCTAGGGAAATTCACTCCCAGTATATTACAAGCACAGGGTTTTACTCCAATTCTTAATGGAAAATTTTAATTTAAATATCTCATATCAACGCAATACCATCAAATTAGCTTTACAGTCATCAATTCATGTTTATCACGTATAATTCAGTTTGTTTATGCTGTGCAGGTATGTATGAGTCTACGTGTGTAGTGAAATGCATGAAGCTGCTGCTGCAGATGGTATTCTTAAAACAGTATTACAATTGCTATAATTATTAACCCTTTGATCCCTGCAGCCTATCCACCAATTGCAATAACGAACCCCTGACTCTCTCACCCCTATTCACCAGGTTTCTGCTGGAAGCGGTGGATAGGCTGAAGATTCAAAGGTCAAGGTTTTTTGCTTTGCGAGCAGGTTGGCAATGCAGGATGCTGTTGGACAGGGCCCCGGCAGCAAAAGGTTAAGTGAGAATATGTCTCGTGTTTAACGTACCACTGACAACAATTTCCCCCCTAGTTTTATTGTTTTCTCATTTGATTCATTGTATTGCTTTGCTTTAATTTTTCTATCCATTTTTGATTTGGTTACATGCGTGCACTTGCTTTTGTTTCTTTCATGGTTAACTGTGCCTCCAAATTTGACAATTCGCGTGATTTAAACCCCTTTTGTTACTGAACTAATTTGTATTATGATCTAATAATGATAGTATGTATTCTCCCTTCATGATTTACCTGGTTGTTCCGTTAACAACTTATGGCAATGGTATGGACAAAGGTTTCATTTCCTTCTTCCTCTATGTGTATCACCTGTCTTAAACACATACGATTCAATCACGCCTACGTATGGGATCGTGCTGACACCATAAATTTTTAATTGTTGCCTCCGGTGATGTTCGACAGTGAACGACCATTACCATCACCGCCATTCGACAAATCACAGTCATTACTATCGAAACTATTTTCGTTCAAATCGTCGCCAAAATTACTGCCAGAATCATCATTCGAATCTTCATCATCTGCACACTAAGTTCGTGCATGTGCATGATAATTTCCCTCAACACATGCGGGAAAGGGTTTTAACTTCGTTTGTCATAATTTCTATGAACGAATGAAAGTAAATTGCTGTTACAGGATGTTCAGAGAGTTTTTTCCCCCCCGAAACTCTTTCGTGGTGAAGTTTTATCCCCTTGTCGTGTTCCTGGCAACAGCCCAAACCGAAAGTGCTCGTCACGATGAAAATTTGTATTTTGTGGTCCGAACGCGGAATTCGTGTAAGGACAAATTGGGGTGGGGTCAGAACTGTGTTAATGACCGCTTTTTTATCTACACCTCTCTTTCTGCTCTCTCAAATAACAACAAATGCTGTTACTCTTTGATTTCCTTTTGTGTTATGTCTCATGTTACTGAATTATTGATGCCTATACTTTTCAGTAATTTAAATACTAGCACATATATAGGTTAGCAAGGGGAGTTTGAAAAATGGGTTTTTGCTGACAGTTTCTATCATTGTGAATAAAGTAACATTGTCATTGTCATTCAGTTTTCTTTTTCTGCCACTCTGATGTCTATCTTTCTTTCGTGTGTCCTCCACACTCATCTTAGCCTCGCTGTCGTAGTGTCGTATCATTACAAAATCACCAAACCTTGATAAACAAGACAAAGACCTTGACAGGCAAAGCTGATAAGAAATACAGATGAAGGAGAGAGAGAGAGAAAGAAGAGAAAAAAGAGAAAGAGAGAGAGAGAGAGAGAGAGTGAGAGAGAGAGAGAGAGAGAGAGACAGACAGACAAAGCTGAGTAAAAACAAATGGAGGAGAGAGAGAAAGAAAAAAAAAGAGAGAGAGAGAGAGAGAGAGAGAGAGAGAGAGAAAGAAGAGACAAGAGTGAAAAAGGGGTGACAGAGAGAGAGAGTGAGAAAGTGACAGTGGGGGCGGGAAGGAAACAGAGCGGGAAGGAGTGAGGGAGGGAGAGGAATGATAGGCAGACAGTTAAAAAAAAAAAGAGAAAGAAAATGCAAATACAATTAATTTAGGTCACGACCCCCTTTATGAACGAAGGGGAGTTGCCCCGCACACACACAGACATAGAGAGAGAAGTGAGAGAGAGAGAGAGAGAGAGAAGAAGAGAAGAAGAGAAGAGAAGAGAGGAGGCAGAGACAAGAGACACAGAAACAGAGAGATGAAGAGACAGAAACAGAGGAAAAGAAGAGAGAGAGAGAGAGAGAGAGAAGGGAAAAGAGAGAGAGAGAGAGAGCGCAATTTGTAAATAGTAGGTCTCCTTCGGTCATGACTGACCATGGACAAAGTACATCCGTTCTAATGTCTAGATGGGCTGTCTGCTTGGTCCAAGAAAGCGTCGCCGTGACTGTAACAGACCAATGCGAGAGAGGCAGTCCTGTCGCAGCGGTCGCATGTGTTTTCTGATGCTGGTCTGTTGGCTGTCATCCTTTTTCTGCGAACTCGCTTTTCTGCTGCAGCACTGACGTTTGTCCTCACCAATCCGCAGTTGTTTCTTGAGAGTTCTCCAGCTGTTGCGGTCGCCCTGCGAGGTCCTCCCAGGACTCAAGTTGATCTCAAGCGCCTTCATGTCACGCTTGCATACGTCTTTGTATCTCAGCTGTGGGCTGAACGCATCCCTCAGGAGGAGAGCGAAGAAGATTCCAAAGAGGGTTGGGGTCAGGACGCCAGCCTTGTTTCACACCGCTGCGTACTTCGAAGGGCTTGGAGAGGTTTCCGTTGAACGCCCCAAATCCCTTTCATGTTTGAGTGGAAGGACTCAATTAACTGTGCAGTTTGGGGGGGCAGCCAATTTTTTGGAGAGCCCTAAAAGGCCACCCTCTGTTTGACTAGGTCAAAGGTCTTGGTGAGGTCAATGAATGCCACATACAGGGGCATCCGCTGCTCTCTGCACTTCTCCTGGATTTTGGCGAAGGAGAAGACCAGGGTCTACCGTGGATCTCTCTGCTCGAAAAACCACACTGTGTTTCCCGGGGGTAACGCGTTCAGCCAGTTTCTGCAGGCGGATTAGGAGGACCCGAGCAAAGCCCTTTGCCAACAATGCTGAGGAGCGAGATACCTCTGTAGTTGTTGCAGCGCTCCTTTCGCCCTTGTTTTTTACAGGGTGACGATCTTTGACGTCCCTCATTTCCTGTGGTACAGTTTCCTTCTTCCAACACGACAGAGAACGCGTGCAAAGGGTGCAGAAGAGAATTTGCATGCTTGATGAGGTCTTTGGGGAATTCCGTCCCTTGCCAAGGCCTTCCCTGATGCCAGGCATCGATGGCCTTGCTGAGTTCGTCCGCAGTTGGTCTGCGCAAGTTTTCCATTAACCGCATGCACTTGATGGGCATCGAGGGGCTAAGGGGACACCATGTTCTGTGGGAGTAAGGTCGGAGTAGTTTCCGCCCATCTTTCCATCTGTTGGCTAGGGTTGCTGATTACTTCCCCATGGAGGATTTGAGGGGACGATCTTGCTCTTTTGTTGGTCCCCGTGCCTTCTTGAGCCATCATACATCCTCGGATGTTGCCCCTTTCGGCAGCACTCTGTATCTCTTCTCTAGCTCTGTCCAGTACTCGTTTGCGCAGCGACTGGCGTTAAGCTGAACCCTTTCTTCTGGCAGCCCTGAGGGATTTGCCGGTTCTTCTCACTGGTGACCGCTTATACTTGGTGAGTGCGGCACGCTTGGCCTCAACAGTGGGAGTCATCTCTGATGATTTGGCCTCAAACCAGTCGTGGGACTTCACGTTTTCTTCCCAAAGGTGGCCATTAGCAATGCGGTGCATGGTGGCTCGTAGCGGTTCCCATCTCTCAGGGCAGAGTCCTGGGCTGCAATGCATCGTATTCTCTCTGAAAGGCCTTTTCGAACTGTTCTACAAGACCTGGCTGAGACATCTTGCTGACGTCAAGCGAGGGTTCCCTTGTTTTTTGAGCAGTGGAACTTCTTGGTTTGTAGCCTGATCTTGCAACATACCAGAGAGTGGTCTGTGTCGCAGTCTGCGCTGGTGATAAGAGCGAGTGTGGAGAACTTTTTGATAGCGGCACGTCTTACTAGGATCAAATCCAGTTGGTGCCAATGTTTTTTACGGATGCCTCCAGGGACTTTGTGCTGAGTTCGTTTGAAAAAGGAGTTGGGGATGCACAGTTTTATGGCAGGCGCAAAAATCAAGGGTCCGTCCATTCCCTTCATTTTCCCCACTCCAAAGGAACCGAGGCAGAAGGGCCATGAGTCATTTTTCTGCACCCCTCTGGCGTTGAAATCGCCGGGGAGAAAAAAGTTGTTCTGTCCTGGGGGTGTTCCTTAAAAGGTTGATGCAAGATTTTCGTAGAACTCATCCTTGGTGTCTGGGAGGCACAGAGTTGGGGCATAAACGCTGATGAGAGTGACCCTAGCCTTCGGGGGTGTTGAGGCGGAGAGTCAAGAGTCGTTCTGAACCGCCGCTGCCTGGTTCAATCATGTTCAGCAGGCTGGTTCCTTACTGCAAAGCCTACTCCGTGCTCTCTTGGGGCATCAGAACTCTTTCCTTTCCAGAAGAAGTTTTAGTCCCCTTTCCTTTAGGTGTTCCTGATCACCAGCGCGTGTTTCCTGCAGAGTGGCAATGTCCACATTGAGCCTCTTTAGTTCGCTGTTTATGACGGCGGTTTTCTGGCGTCGCCGGGTGTCTTGCAGATCTTGGGAAGCCCCCGCAAACATTGTTCGGACATTCCAACAGCCCAGTTTCATTGCGATTCCTTTTCCTGAAACCGTTTCTTGGGAATTTGAATTTTTCGTTTTGTTTGGTGCGGTAAATTAACGACCTGCTTGTCAGATTTGCTTTCCCAATCTTCATGCAAACCCCAAAGAAGAAGGCAGGTCGTGGCGGGACAGCATCTAACGGCTGGGGCTGCCCAGCTTAGGTGGGCGGTAGCTGTCCATAAGGGCACGAAGTCTCTCCCACCGTCAAAAGCAACCCCTGGCGTCAGCTCTACGCCAGTTGAGCAATGACTTTTCACCGGGATCTGTTGCTTTCCGTGTTGTGCCGACACTAGTGTTAGTAGCGAGGCTGGAGTGTCCTCTCCAGGTCGTAGGGGCAGAGTGTTTGTGGATGAATGGACGGAAAGTAAGCCTGGGCAGTGTAATATGGAAACAGGCTGTTGCCCATGCAACTTGTCCCCCCTCTCCACCCTCGCTTTACGATCCAAAGGAACAGCGGGGCTGTTTCGTTTTGGTGCCAACGCGGCCGCAGGGGCTGCCGGAAAGTGACAAATTTCCATCCAAAACCCCCTTAGGGGCCCACCCT
>JAPXFY010002674.1:0-7500 GCA_030674185.1 Monoplex corrugatus
TGGCATCTGTGATGTTAGTGCATATGGATTTCGTTCCGAGCATTGAGACGACATTTTGAGAAACCGAAACTGACACTGTAATATCAGGAAATGACTTCATATCAACAGCACCAACTGTTGCCTGTATTCTGAGCCTATTCAAAAGGAGTGCCTCAGCAACAAGAGCTATGATAAGAAGAAGCAAACATACCAATAATCAAGGCGTCTCTCGTGTAAAAATGGGGACAGGTGAAACATAAACGGTGCACAGTAATCAAGTGTGTAAACGTCAGACGTCTAATTGGAAGGTCTGCGATTCTATCGGCCGCGACTCGTCTGGTGGATAAACGTGGGACATTTTTCTCATCTCTCAGTTCAACAAGACTGCAGATCTTCCTGTCACACCTGCATATAGGTAGGTTCTGATCATAACCGTTATCATTCACAGTCAGTTCCCGCTGGAAGGGAGGTGTTTAAGCTGTTTCTTAAGTGCCATGTCAGCAGTTTATGTGTGTATGCGTGAAAGCATTTGTGTGTATGTAACTGATGTGTGTGTGTGTGTGTGTGTGTGTGTGTGTGTGTGTGTGTGTGTGTGTTGTGTGTGTGTGTGTGATGTGTGTGTGTGTGTTGTGTGGTGTGTGTGTGTGTGTGTGTGTGTGTGTGTGTGTGTGTGTGTGTGTGTGGTGTGTGTGTGTGTGTGTGTGTGTGTTTGTGTTGTGTGTGTGTGTGTGTGTGTGCCATTTATTCGCAAATTCGCGTATTGTCCGTGTTTATGCTAGTCAGGCATGGATCATGTTTGTCAGATGTTGCAAAAGTTGTACTTGGTGAGCGCAGTTCATCTCTAGAAAGCTATAACTTTATTAACAGACATATCGTATCGTCACTTGGTCGTAAGTCTACTTAGCATGCTGTCAAGCTCCAAGAGTGGAAAGTCAGATTTTCTGATTGGACTAGGTTGTAGGTGGACCTGTGTCTTAGAGACTGAAGAGCCTGAAAAATCAGAAAAAGCAGTATATCATTGTTAGTGGCCTTTAGTGGGAGCCCATGACAGTCTTGATGTTAGTGGCCTTTAGTGGGAGCCCATGACAGTCTCGATGTAAGTGGAAGTTTAGTGGGAGCCCATGACAGTCTTGATGTAAGTGGAAGTTTAGTGGGAGCCCATGACAGTCTTGATGTAAGTGGGAGTTTAGTGGGAGCCCATGACAGTCTTGATGTAAGTGGAAGTTTAGTGGGAGCCCATGACAGTCTTGATGTAAGTGGAAGTTTAGTGGGAGCCCATGACAGTCTCAATGTAAGTGGAAGTTTAGTGGGAGCCCATGACAGTCTCGATGTAAGTGGAAGACTGTTGCTGTATTGTAGTGTTCTGGTGTTGTCTGGAATCCAAGTTTGGCGAATTTAAAATGAAATGTTCCTATCATAAGTAGGATTTGTGCGCAGATGTGTGGTACTAGTTATGCTTGGTATGTAGTATTCAACAAGGTAATTGTTATGTTAGTGCACATGGAATCTTCTGAATGTGTTGCAACACTCTCTTGAGCAAACATCATCAGAAACTGAGAAGTCAGACTAACTACCATATTCCATTATATTCATTCACAGTATGTGTGTTACAATTTTCATAATCAGTATCAAAGTCAGTTGTTAACATTTACTTCAGCAGCCATTTCGTTTTAAAGGTGAGCAAATTCCGTATTAATTTCGCGTCGTATTCTACCATGAGACATTTTATGAAAATGTATCTTTTGTCATTCACGCTATATTTTTTTTATAGCATTGCAAATGATGCTTCGCATAAATGTATCTATACTTGTACGTAAACATGAACATATTGTGCATGAGGTGAAAACTGTTCGAATCATTTGATAGCAATCACGCTTTGTTATTTTGTTTTGCATCTCTTGTATTTTATGCTTAAAGCTGAATGAACGGAGTTTGAAAGACAAAGGAAACCTGAGGCTTTTGTTCAGCAAAGGCATATAGAGTCATCTTTAGCCAAAGCTTAGTATAAACTGCAGAAAGTTTAAAATGAGTTTAGCCAGTTTTAGGCCTAACGGCCATGCCAAACATGTGACCCTCATTTTCACAAAGGCGAACATAAAATCGAGTTTTGGAGATATCACGATGTTACATCGTCGAAAAGGATACAACATTAATTTCCTTTACAAACAGTCTCTACACCAATCATTGTATGAGTTGTGACCAGTCGAAACGTTTCACATGCGTAATCCTTGTTCTGAGAAAACCGAAGATAAAGTCTGTAAACACTTTGCGATGTTCCTTAGAAATCAAAATCAGTACTCTCTTATGACTTTTGCATGGGTTGTTTTGAAGTAGTGTATTACCAGCCGGGAAGTTGACGTCATCAACTTCAACAACAAAATGTGTAGAATGCTGAGTTTCTGTAAGGGTTTGAGTCGCAGAGGCTGAAAAATTCGAAATTCATGTATTTTTTCACGAAGAATTGCCGGGATATACATATATCTCGGTAATTATTTCATTCTAGTTAACAAGAAACCACTGAGAGTGATCTGGCCAAGCTAAGCAAAGGGAGGCTAATCATGTGCTGCATGACCCATTCAGACCTGGTCATTATGACCTTGTTGACAAGCTCAATGTTATGATGGGCAGATGACAAACTGCAGGACATACCACACAGCGCAGGGCCAGGCCAGTTGCCTGACCAAGAGAGAATGAAAGAGGCCTCCTGTGCCTTACTCTGGGCCTTCAGTTCTCTACTGTGCAGCTCACCCAGCCGCCTATTCACATATCTGCTAACTCCCCTCCCTCTTCAAGTCTTGACACTTAGCATTCGGATACAATATTTTAAAATTTTCGACATTTTGCATTTGATACGAAATTGTTGACATTTATCATTTGGATACTAAATTCACGACATTTATCTTTTGGATACTAAATTCTCGACATTTAGCATTTGGATACTAAATTCACGACATTTAGAATTTGGATACTAAATTCACGACATTTAGCATTTGGATACTAAATTCTCGACATTTAGCATTTGGATACAAAATTCACGACATTTATCATTTGGATACTGAATTCATGACATTTAGCATTTGGATACAAAATTCTCAACATTTAGCATTTGGATACTAAATTCTCAACATTTAGCAT
Organism: Monoplex corrugatus; assembly: GCA_030674185.1. Lineage (NCBI taxonomy): Eukaryota > Metazoa > Mollusca > Gastropoda > Littorinimorpha > Ranellidae > Monoplex > Monoplex corrugatus. Next base: position 3,115 of record JAPXFY010002674.1, read on the forward strand.
TTGGATACAAAATTCTCGACATTTAGCATTTGGATACTAAATTCTCAACATTTAGCATTTGGATACAAAATTCTCGACATTTAGCATTTGGATACAAAATTCTCGACATTTAGAATTTAGATACAAAATTCTCAACATTTAGAATTTAGATACAAAATTCTCGACATTTAGCATTTGGATACAAAATTCTCGACATTTAGCATTTGGATACAAAATTCTTGACATTTAGCATTTGGATACAAAATTCTCGACATTTAGCATTTGGATACTAAATTCTCGACATTTAGCATTTGGATACTAAATTCTCGACATTTAGCATTTGGATACAAAATTCTCGACATTTAGAATTTAGATACAAAATCTTCGACATTTAGAATTTAGATACAAAATTCTCAACATTTAGCATTTGGATACGAAATTCTCAACATTTAGCATTTGGATACAAAATTCTTGATATTTATCATTTGGATACGAAATTCTCGACATTTAGAATTTAGATACAAAATTCTCAACATTTAGCATTAGGATACTAAATTCTCGACATTTAGAATTTAGATACAAAATTCTCGACATTTAGCATTTGGATACAAAATTTCGACATTTAGCATTTGGATACTGAATTCACGACATTTAGCATTTGGATTCAACATTCTTGATGTCTACAATTTTGATGTTACCTGCGTTGTTTTTACCACCACCAAGTGTTTAATTCAAGTGTTTTATAGGGTGATTCTTACTGTGAAATTTATTGTACACGTATAGAAAAGCCTGAAGAACAAACTGCAATTAGAATCTCAGTTTTAACCACAAAGATATTCACCATCTTTCTGAGGATTTATCTTGATTCACTCACGTGTCACTTACGTCCTTGTTTTAGAGAACGGGTCAAATATGTATGAAAGAAAGACGTTCTTGTCCAAGGCATGATATGCGTATCTGGACTTTGAAGCAAGTGTATCATCATGCATACCCTTTTATAAGGTTCAGTTACCTACGCTTTTAAAGGTGATTTTTATTGTTTCTTTCACCTGATTGTGATTGTAATGTACATAGTTTACCAAAAATAAAATAGAATGGTTGATACAAAATAAGCATATAGCTTCTAATTACACTTATCACATCATGTTCTCACAGGGCAGTTTTCTTTGGCAGTGAAAGCCGTGACTTCAACACTTCTAATATTCTCTTTTCTTGTGCTTCTTTTCGTTGCTGTGACAGAATAGTCCATATGAACAGGAGTGGGCTGAGTGCAGCGTTGAGTGGTATCAGGAACACAATCATGAAAACTTGGACCTTGTCTGATACAGTAATACCAGTAAAGGCCATTACGCTAGTCAGGCCAAACGACAACCAGCACACAACATCTAATACAGCGACCTTAAGTAGCAGGTCAGCTGAAGAATACATTAAACATACATAACTTCTACATTTTTTTGAGTACAAGCTTTATCCAAGTACCAAAATAATCAGCAGAATGTACACTTTCCAGTGATATGTATATCTCAAAATGCCCAAAATGCTAGTTTAGATTGATTTCGTAGTGGAGGGTCACATATTTCTATGATTTATTGCTCCTGGTCAATGGAACAGTTGACACACACTCAGTGAAGTTTTGTTTTTGGTAGACGATGTGGGTCGTTCTGAGATGGCTGTACGCAGAAGACGGGACGTTAAGCAACAAACAATGATAATATTTCCTGGTCTTATTTTGGCCCATAGCATCATTTCTGGTCACAAAGTGTTGATTGATGACTCCTACAGAGACTGGAAAAATTAACAACTATTTTTTGAACATATAGTTGATATTGTGACTGTGAAGGAAATCTTCTGAAGTAACTGCGTATATCTCTAGTTACAGACAGGGGCCTGAAGATTCCAGAAACAAGGTGTTTTAATGGATGTTTACTGACGTATAGCATTGTGAGCGAAGATGATATTGTTGAGACACCAGGTGTTGGAGAGAGAGAGAGAGAGAGAGAGAGAGAGAGAGAGAAAGAGGAGAGAGAGAGAGAGAGAGAAAGAGAGAGAGAGAGAGAGAGAGAGAAGAGAGAGAAAGAGAGAGAGAGAGAGAGAGAGAGAGAGAGATGAGAGAGAGAGAGAGAGAGAAAGAGAGAGAGAGAGTGAGAGAGAGAGAGAGTGAGAGAGAGAGAGAGAGAGAAAGAGAGAGAGAGAAAGAGAGAGAGCACTGTTTTTGAGTTTGCAGTGGTAATGCTGAGATCCCTTTGTAACAATTATCACGGCAAGGTATGGTCTTGTCACGGTACTGACATTTTGTTCCTATGGAGTTCATTGTTAAAATGGATGGGATCACAATAAGATTGGGTGTTTACCTGGATAGGGAATAAGAATAACAATTTACACAGGTGAATTCGATTGAAAATATGAATTGGTTAAATTCTGTTACTATGATGCTATGTTTTTCACATGGTCCTAAATAACTACTAACCATAGTTATTAATACTGACAAAAGAATTTGTCTTCAGGGGAGATTTTGTCATTTTTATTATTGACAGTGATGCAAATTAAGAAAATGTTTGATGATTTTGGTTTTCGTTTGGCATTTGTTTATTGAGTAGGGTTTTTGTTTTATTTTGCAGAGGCATCTGTACTCGGAGGGGAATCACATTGTACTATATAATTGTATATAATATGCTCTCTATGATTTTCCATTGCTTTTATTCTTTCTCCCCATTTATAGCCATGTGCGTGTGTGTGTGTATGTGTGTGTGTGTGTGTGTGTGTGTGTGTGTGTGTGTGTGTGTGTATGTGTGTGTGTGTGTGTGCGTGCGTGCGTGTGTGTGCGTGCGTCTGTGTGTGTCTGTTTCAGCGCTTAGATTTGATTTTATCAAGATTTTGCGCTATATAAATATTGTAATTATTATTATTATTATTCCTGCCATGTGTATCCCTATACCACCTTCAAGCCAGTCTGGAAATAAAGATGATTACCCCAACATCTTTTGTGTGTTTCTCTTCCCGCCCAAATGAAAACACTCTTCTCCCCTTACCATCTGAGGAGGAGCTGTCTACATTATTTTTTACTTATTTCTTATGTCATTTCCTGTTTACCTCACACACAACTTTGAAAATGTCATTTCACATTCTGTGCCATTTGTCAACATGTCTTGTTGGTTCTCTTTGTATATGTTCATCTTTAGCATGGAATACATTCCTCAATATTTCGACAAAAGATTTCTTGATACACATGTGATCTTGATACACATGTAAGAACAATCTTCCACATCAACGAACATGCAGACCTACTAGAGACTGACCTGATACACTCATACCCCAACAAAATAACACGACAAAGAGCTTGTAATCCATAGCAGTGACGATGGCATGAAATACGAATCACGGAAAAAATCAGCATGCACAGCCCATCTACACCCCAGCTTCTCCCACCCTATCCCCCATCACTGAAAAAGATGCATGGCTGACCCAATGACGTGTAACCCTCTAATGTGGAGTGCACAGACTGCGCAGCAACTTACTGCTTGCGCATCATCATCATCAGGTGCCCTGCTGCATGGCATTGGCAACCATGGACTTCCAACCATCTCTATCTCTCGTTGCCCCCAGCATCTCCCCCACCCTCTTCATCCTCATCCATTCTGCAAGTCCGTCCAGCATTCTCTCCCTGGGTCTACCTGGTGCTCTCTTTCCCTCCAGCTTTCCCATTGTGACCAGGTGCTCCAAAACCCCCTTCCTCATAAAATGCCCTATACATGTTGCTTGTCTTTTCTTAATCTTCCTTATGAGTGATCTACTTGTGTCTGCCTCCATCAAGACTGTCTCGTTTTGTTTTTTTTTTGCTGTCCATGGAACTCTCAACATTCTTCTTAGAAACCACATCTTGGCTGCCTCAATCTTGCTCTGGCTTTGCTTGCCGACTGTCCACGCATCTCATCCATACAACAGTATCGGTTCTATATAACATTCAAGGACTCTCTTTCTGATGTTAATTGAGAGGCATTTATTGGTAAGAATACTGTCATCTTCTTGAATGCTGTTTTGGCTTGGCCGATTCTGCCAGCTATTTCCGATGTGCATCTGCCCTCTGATGAAATGACCGTTCCCAGGTATTTGAACTTATTAACTTGCACAGTGTGGGCCAAATAATCACAAGAATATGCATACACGTACACAAGTGTGGGGGGGGGGAGAGGTGGGCAGGCAACGAAAGTAGACAAATGGAAAAAAAGCAAATAATGACCCTCAAAATAGAACACAATTTTTCACAGTTTTTTTGTACTCATACCTTAGGCACGTGATGTCCGCCCACTGTGGCGTCGCAGACAGTGCTATGTGGAACAAGGGTGGGGACCACAGTTCCCAACCTCAGAGCCTCGTACAGCACGGCCTGTGTGTACTGCAGCTGTGCCC
>JAPXFY010002674.1:12500-25710 GCA_030674185.1 Monoplex corrugatus
TCTGTGGACGCACATGTGGCTGTGCAATCCGATCTTGAATGTACAATGTCTGTTGCAGTGGGGACACTGGAATGTCGTGGTTGGGGTGGTTGGATTATGTCTCCTCTCTCTTCTGATAGTCAGCTTCTCCCTGTAGTTGATATCGCTGTTTCTGCTGGCAAGATGGACGGCCCTGCGCCAGGCGTTCCTTTCGGTGGCAGTTCTTTCGAGTTCTTTGGGGGTAACCTGTGCAAACTGGAGGTTTGCCTTTATCGTGTCCTTGAAACGCTTTTTTGGCCTCCCGAGATTTCTTTTGCCACTTGTGAGTTCGCGTACAGCAGTTGTTTGGGCATTCGGTGGTCTTCCATGCGGATGACATGGCCGACCCATCTCAGTTGGGCTTTGACAAGCAGGCTTTCTATGCTTTGTGAGCTTGATCGGTTGAGGACCTCAATGTTGGTGATGCGGTCTTGCCACCGGATGCCAAGTATGCTGCGGAGAGCTCTTTGGTGGAACTGCTCTAATTTGTTGATGTGCTTCCTGTAGAGTGTCCAAGTCTCCGAACCGTAGAGGAGGGAGGAGAGCACAACGGCATTGTACACTTTGATTTTTGTTGACAGCCGGACATTGTGCTGGTTTAGTACCTTGTTTTTCAGCCTACCGAGAGCCTGGCTGGCTTTGCTGATTCGTGAATCAATTTCCTGATCGATGGAGCCGTCTGCAGAGATGATACTTCCAAGGTATTTAAAGTTCTTGGTGTTCTTCAGAGTGAGTAGATGTCGCGCCAGCAGGCAGCAAAAAGTGTGTGTGGTGTTTTACAGTGATTTTATCGTGGTTCTATTTGGTTTTATGCATTGAATTTTGTATGTTTGTTGCTTTGAAATCCGGACACACGGTGATGTAAATATTTTTTGGGGGTTTTGAATATTTTACCAGATGGTCCGATTTTGAAGTTTTTATACCTACTTTTCATCATTTTGGTTCAGCCGCTCAAGTCGGACATTTTATCTGTGAATTGTGTTTACACCTTAGCCTACTGTGTTCGCCCAACGCTACAGCTTCCAAACCTTTGTGTTCTGCGTTCTCTGGATTTTAGTGTTGTGAACTGACCAACCCACACACCAACCTGCAAGTGTCTTCCTCTCCTGCCTGGCTCGCAATTATGGACCCGTCTTTTATAAAACAAATTGGACTGACACTTTTTAAACACAGCAAATGCTACCTCGGTGGAGGCGTCTACCAGCGCATACGTACATTGGGGCTGTGTAGCAAGCCCCGCACTGCGCGATCCTGTCGTGGTGGACGTCTCCACCGTCTTTGGCACAACCTGCCTCCTGCCCGACGCCACTTTTCGTCTCCTGCTTCTTCTTCTCCTCCACTGCCCCTGCCCTTGACCTCGCTGCTGCAAGCTTTGTCTCCTCCTCTGCCGTCTTCGCCTTCGCCTTCTGTCCTGATGGTGCCGCCTTCGCCTTCTGTCCCGCCGGTGCCGCTCTCGCCTTCTGTCCCGTTGGTGCCGCCTTCGTCGCCACCTCAGCCGCCACCATATGACTGTGATAGGCTGAAACTATGCCTTTTTAATGCTCAGTCGGCATGCACTGGTGACAAAGCCGATGTTATTGCTGACTTTGTCGCAGATGAGCATGTTGACATTGCTTTTATCACGGAGACATGGCTTAACCCCCTTGGTCACGAACCTATACTTGCTAGCCTCACTCCGAGTGGTTACAGGCTTGCTTCTTTCCATCGCTCATCCCGAGGTGGCGGTATCGCCATCCTCTACAACGACTCACTCCATTCCCGCCTATCTTTCTCGCAGTCTCTGCCTTTCTCCCATCCTTCTTTCGAGCACGTTGAAGTATCCTTCCAATCCACCCCTCACCCCATCACCTTCTCCTGTGTCTATCGACCCCCACCTAGCTCTGCCAACAAACTCACCACATCCATGTTTCTCTCTGACTTTGACCAATTGCTTGACCACTACTGCCTCTTACCTGGAAATCTCATCATTCTAGGTGATATCAATGTCCACTATGACAACACTCACCGTTATGACACAAGACATATCATCAACTCTCTGTCCAATCATAATATGACTCAACACATTTCTGAACCAACCCATCAAAAAGGTCACATTCTTGACTGGATCATTTCTCGTGATCATCACAATTCCGCTACTGACAACTGCTTAGTTCTTTCTACCCGTCTAACTTCAGCCCTTCCATCTGACCACTCTGCAATTCTCTGTTCTCTCGACATTTCTCCTCCTTCCCGTACCATGCGCACAGTGACTCGACGCAATCTCAAATCTATCGACCTCTCCACATTTTCATCTGATGCCTCCCGTCTCCTTTCTGAAAAGTCACATAACCTTGCCGATGAATTCTATACTACTCTCCACCATCTTCTGGACACTCATGCTCCAGCCACAACCCGTCTTTTACCTGACCGCCCCCCTACCCCCTGGCTCACTCATGAGATCGCCTGTGCAAAACGTGCCCGCCGCAGAGCAGAGCGCCGCTGGCGCAAATCCAAACTCACTGTACACAGGCAACTTTTCCAAGCCTCTAAAACAAAAGTATCCACCCTCATTGCATCAGCAAAAACAAGCTATTTCCAAACCAAAATCCTGAATGCCTCTTCTTCAAAAGAACTCTTTACAACCATGAATCATCTCCTTGGCACACGAAAAGATTTACCTCTCCCAACAAAACATACAAATGAAGAACTCCCATCTGTATTCTCCAACTATTTCACCACCAAAATACAAACTCTTCGTGACAGGCTTGACAGGACACCCTGTCAACCATGCCCACCTGACCCTTCCTTCTCTGGCACACCTCTTACTACTTTTACCCCAGTCTCACAAGAAGAAATTCTCAACACAATCAGATCCATGTCGTTCAAAACCTGCGAACTGGATCCTCTTCCAGGTTCTGTCTACGCCGACTGTCTCCCTACTCTCCTCCCATTCATCACTGACATCATCAACACTTCTCTTCAAACTGGAACTGTCCCAGATTCTTTCAAGTCTGCTATTGTTCACCCTCTCCTCAAGAAACACAATTTAGATCCAAATGAACTGAAAAATTACCGGCCTATCTCTAATCTCTCTTTCTTGTCAAAACTCCTTGAAAAAGTCGTCCTCAACCAGCTGAACTCTCACCTGTCTGCCAACAATCTCCTCAATCCTTTCCAGTCAGCCTACCGCCAGTGCCATAGCACTGAAACTGCCCTACTACACATTCTCAACAATCTCCTCCTTGCAACTGATACTGGCAAAGTCTCTCTCCTCACACTCCTTGATCTGTCTGCAGCCTTTGATACCATTGATCATGGTATTCTCCTTTCTAGACTTCATCATACTTTTGGCATCTCTGACATTGCTCTGTCTTGGTTCATTTCATACCTATCAAACAGAAAACAAACCGTTCTCATCAATGGCACTTACTCTCAACCTGCATACCTGACCTGTGGTGTTCCACAAGGATCTGTCCTTGGCCCTGTTCTTTTCACTCTTTACACCTCCCCCCTGTCCACCATCACCAACTCCCATTCTATAAAACACCACTTCTATGCTGATGACACCCAACTTCAAGACAGTGACTCACCTGATAATATACAGCGCCTGTTGACTCGCACCACTGAGTGTTACTCGGACATTAAGAACTGGATGACACACAATAGACTTCAGCTTAATGACGACAAAACAGAAGCTATCCTCATTGGCACCCGTCAGAAACTTTCTCAGCTGCCTCCTCTTTCTCTCCCATTATGTAACACATCAGTCCCAATTTCTGATTCAGCTAAAAACCTTGGTGTCTGCATTGACTCTACCCTCTCCATGAACAACTTTGTTTCTCAAACTGCCAGATCCTGCTACTATCATCTCCATCGTATAAAGCTGATCAGGAAGTATCTCTCTGTCGAAACAACTGCAAAACTCGTTCTCTCCTTCATAATGTCTCGCATTGACTATTGCAATTCACTCCTGTCTGGTCTTCCTGCCTCCACCATTCACATCCTACAGCGCATTCAAAACTATGCTGCACGCCTTGTACTCAAAAAGAAAAAAGCTGACCACATATCTCCTCTCCTGGCACAACTTCACTGGCTCCCTGTATCAAAGCGCATACAGTACAAACTAGACACCATGTGCTACAAAAGCCTCAATAACGCAGCCCCCGATTACCTGTCAAGCCTACTTGAGATCTATGTTCCCTCACGTACCCTCCGCTCTGCCTCTGATCCTCTGACTCTTCGCTTTCCACGCACTAAGCTCAATACCTATGGTCCACGAGCCTTCTCTGTTTCTGGTCCACTCTCCTGGAACAAACTTCCTCTCTCAGTCCGTCAGCAACCTACTTTTGTCTCCTTCAAGTCCGCTCTCAAAACTCACCTTTTCTCTCCTGCATAAAATCCTAACCTCACTCAACCCTCCCCTCTGCAGCCTGTCTCCGCTCGGAGGGAATCACATGGTTATAATATATAATTGTATGCTATGCTCTCTATAATTTTCCATTGCTTTTATTCTTGCTTTTATTGCTTTTATTCTTTCTCCCCATTTATAGCCATGCGTGTGTGTGGTGTGTGTGTGTGTGTGTGTGTGTGTGTGTGTGTGTGTGTGTGTGTGTCTGTATGTGTGCGTGCGTGTGTGTGCGAGCGTGCGTGCCTGCGTGTGTGTCTGCTTCAGCGCTTAGATTTGATTTTATCAAGATTTTGCGCTATATAAATATTGTAATTATTATTATTATTATTATGTTGCCATCGATGGTGATGTTTGGAGATGGCAACAGTCTGAAGAACACCAAGAACTTTAAATACATACATACATACATAATACATACATACATACATACATAATACATACATACATACATAATACATACATACATACATAATACATACATACATAATACATACATAATACATAATACATACATACAACATACTTACATACATACATACTTACATACATACACACACACACACATACATACATACATGCATACATACATAAAGACAGACAGACAGACAGACAGAAAGAGAGACAGGCATGCATACGGGAGGGGGTGTCGTCTGGTCCCCAGTATGAAGTAGACCAGTAAGCTGGCTGCACCCCCTACCACCAGGACTTTGGTGGTGAATGATCCTGGAACTCTTTGGCTGAGGTTTGCCACAGCTTGCATGGCATGTTGGTAGGATGTCTGCAGAGTGGTCAACAGTTCAGACATGTTGAACTGACCCTTTATGTCTGCTGTAGACGTCTTACAGATGGGCCTGAAATTTACGCTGATAACTTTCTGCAAACAAGAAGGAAAATGATTTTTTTTTCTCGTCGTCATGTCAAACAGTAACACAAAAACGAAAAGAAAGAAAGCGGCGAACAGTATATACAAACGAAATGATCAAGCCCTTCGAACAATCTCCCTACAAAAAAGAAAGTTCCAGAAAATCTACATTTGTATTTATGTTGGTCACTGTGACCTTGACGAGTTTAGCCTGAAATACACAAGCCTTGGAGCGAGGACCAGGATAGACTGACACCACACTTCAAATAGATTTTGTTAAATATTGTCCCAAGTTCCAGAGAGACAGACAGACAGACAGATAGACAGACAGACAGACAGACAGTCAGAGAGACAGACAGACAGACAGACAGACAGACAGACAGAGAGTTTCAGGGTTCAGTTTTCAGTTTCAGTTTCTCAAGATGACGTCTCTACTCGCGGAATTAATTCCATATGCACAAACGTCACAGGTGCCATGTGATGGTTACCATGGCACAAACGTTAAGCCTGCATATAAACCCATGAACTGGCCAGGTCCTGAGGTCTTACTAGTCTATGTTTTACATGGCCTGCAGTGTTTTGTTTTTGTTTTGTTTTTTGTTTTGGTTATTTTGTACTAGTCTTGCGTCAGTGTATTACTGGAACAGTTTTGGTTAAATATAAATGTGACCTCCCACCACGAAATCAGTCTTAACTAGCATTTTGGGCATTTTGAAATATACATATCGCCGGAAAGTGTACATTCTGCTGATTATTTTGGTACTTGAGTAAAGCTTGTACTCAAAAAAATGTAGAAGTTATGTATGTTTAAAGTCATTAAGTTGTATGACGGCCATTTTGAGAAAACGGCCTCTAAAGTTTTTGTGTACTCTCCTACACATTTTCCTTAAATTTCTTTATTTGGTGGCTTTGACCCAGTTTGTTTCTAATTTTCGCTGTCGTTATCAGAAAGGTGCACCAAAGAGCTTTCCTTCAGTATATTACATGTACGGGTACTGTACAGGTTACGGTTTATAATAAGAGACAAAAATAGGCACTTTTGGTAGGAAATTGAGTTCTTTCTGTTGCGATCAGTGCATTAAAATACCATTTTAAATTGATTAATAAAATTTTTTCAAGAAAAACATTTCTGTGGGGGATAGATTATAGTCAACAGAAATCAATTTTGAGAAAAAATCAAAACACCCCAGATAGACACTCAGTCACCTTTTCAGCTCCTAGTGCTGTTCGACTGACTGCGAGTTAAGACTGATTTCGTGGTGGGAGGTCACAAATGACATGTGTATCTATCTATGCTTTCTTCAAAGGAAAGAATAGACAGATAGAGTGAAGAAATGATTAAAGGTCTGAATCACAACACAACTAGCCACTCAGTAAAAACTTGTCTCACATATCAGAAAGCCCCCCTCCCCCCAGTAAATGCATCTAATGCATAAAGCATGTTATAAACAAGATGGAAACAGTATCTCCTTAATCACAGCCCTGCCAATCTATCTCCTTAATCACAGCCCCACCAATCTATCTCCCTAATCACAGCCCCACCAATCTATCTCCTTAATCACAGCCCCGCCAATCTATTTCCTTAATCACAGCCCCGCCAATCTATCTCCTTAATCACAGCCCCGCCAATCTATCTCCTTAATCACAGCCCGCCAATCTATCTCCTTAATCACAGCTCCGCCATTCTATCTCCTTAATCACAGCTCCGCCAATCTATCTCCTTAATCACAGCCCCGCCAATCAATCTCCTTAATCACAGCCCCGCAAATCTATCTTCTTAATCACAGCCCCGCCAATCTATCTCCTTAATCACAGCCCCACCAATCTATCTCCTTAATCACAACCCTGCCAATCTATCTCCTAATCACAGCCCCGCCAATCTATCTCCTTAATCACAACCCCACCAATCTATCTCCTTAATCACAGCCCTGCCAATCTATCTCCTAATCACAGCCCCGCCAATCTATCTCCTTAATCACAACCCCACCAATCTATCTCCTTAATCACAGCTCCACCAATCTGTCTCCTTAATCACAGCTCCGCCAATCTATCTCCTTAATCACAGCCCTGCCAATCTATCTCCTTAATCACAGCCCCACCAATCTATCTCCTTAATCACAGCCCCGCCAATCTATCTCCTTAATCACAGCCCCACCAATCTATCTCCTTAATCACAACCCCGCCAATCTATCTCCTTAATCACAGCCCCACCAATCTATCTCCTTAATCACAACCCCGCCAATCTATCTCCTTAATCACAGCCCCGCCAATCTGTCATTCACTCCCGAGGAAAGAAAAGAGGAAATCAACCAATCACTCACTCACTCACTCACTCACTCACTCACTCACTCACTCACTCACTCACTCAATCAATCAATCAATCAATCAATCATCAATAGATATATGATTGCATCTTCTGGGTTGCAACTTATTTCTGGAGGTTAGTTTTCTATTAAAACCAATGCCAAGGTAGTGTATGCTATTTGCACATAAACCTATTGGAGTATATACGTACACATAATATCAACTTTGCATGTTAAAGATCCTGTAAGTCATGTCAGTGGCTGGCTTATGGAAACAAAAAATAAAATAAACACACACACACACACACACACACACACACACACACACACACACACAACACACACACACACACGTCATGCAAGCAAAGGCTAATTTGAAAATTGTGACCTTTACCTTAATTAAGACTTGAAAAAGCTAGGACAAAAAAGCGTCATTATCCTCATTATCCATCAATGTTATCATCTTTATCATCAGTATCATCACTATAATCATTATCCTCATTATCCAGTCTCTCTGTTAGTGTTGTACTTACATGTACAGTGCTTGAAGTTACGCAGTCTTGTGTGGTGTTCTCTCTCTCTGTAGTAGTCGCTTGGACGCTAAACACATATGAACCTGTACCTGCTTTACTGCTGTCAGCCTAGTCCCTAACACATTAACACTGTGCTATTTATTTTTGGCATCGTGCAGCAGATTTTGGCTCTGGTGCAGAAAGGTGAAGGTCGTAGAGACATTATAGGTCGTATTACGATACATTACCTATCGTGCAGCCCCCCCCCCCCCCATGTCTCTGTCTCTGTCAATCTCTCTCTGCCTCTGTCTCTGTCTCGCCTTGTCTGTCTGTCTGTCTGTCGATCTGTTGATCTGTCGATCTGTCTGTCTGTCTGTCTGTTTGTCTCTCTGTCTCTGTCTCTCTCTCTCTCTCTCTCTCTCTCTCTCTCTCTCTCTCCCCCCCCCCCTCCGTGTGTGTCTTTCGCTCTGTTTCAGTTTGTCTCTCGATTTCTCTGTCTGTCTCTGTCTCTCTCAGTCTCTTTCTATCTCTCTCTGTTTCTGTCTCCCTTTCTCTCTATCTCTCCCTCTCTGTCTCTGTCTGTGTGTCTGTCTGCTGTCTGTGTGTCTGTCTGCTGTCTGTCTCTGTCTGTCTGTCTGTCTCCCTCTGTCTCTGTCTGTCTGCCTGCCTGCCTCTGTCTCTGTCTGTCTCTCTCTCTCTCTGGCCCTCTCTCTCTCTGAATGGCAGGCATAGAATATTCGTTAAAAGTAAAAGATACACACTCTGCCTAATTCAAAACACAGTTCGCAGATTTTTGGTTCATTGCTTTAAAGTTCTAGATCAGAACCGGAACCAGACATCAACCAGCTGAGTTTTGCATCAGGCACATTTACATTATCTTTTGGGACATGGCGAATTGTTCATGTCTCCTATTGTCCTACCCCTCCTGCCTCTCCTGTCCTGTCCTGTCCTGTCCTATCCTGTCCTGTCTGTCCTATCCTGTCCTATCCTATCCTGTCCTGTCCTGTCCTGTCCTGTCCTGTTCTCTTCTGTTCTGTTCTGTCCTGTCCTGTCCTGTCCTACCTATCCTGTCCTATCTATCATGTCCTGTCCTGTCGTGTCCTGTCCTGTCCTGTCCTGTCCTGTCCACCTGTCCTTTGTCCTTCCTGTCCTGTCCTATCCTGTCCTGTCCTGTCCTGTCCTGTCCTGTCCTTGTCCTGTTCTGTTCTGTCCTGTCCTGTCCTGTCCTGTCCTGTCCTACCTATCCTGTCCTATCTTCATGTCCTGTCCTGTCCTGTCCTGTCCTGTCCTGTCCTGTCCTGTCTTGTCTGTCCTGTCCTGTCCTGTCCTGTCCTGTCCTTCCTGTCCTCGTGTCCTTTTCCTGTCCTCCTATCCTGTCTATCCTGTCCTCTCCTGTCCTCCTTCCTGTCCTGTTCTGTCCTGTCCTGTCCTGTCTATCCTGTCCTGTCCTTTCCTATCCTGTCCTGTCCTGTTCTCTGTCCTGTCCTGTCCTGTCCTACTATCCTTCCATGTATTGTCTGTCTTGTCCTGTTATCCTGTTTCCCTCTCATTTGTATGTGTTTGTACTTAACTCTTTGACTCCTGCTCCCTATCCAACAAGTGCAAAAACTTAACCCTTTGATTCTCTCATCCTATTCAGGAAGCTGGTGGATAGGGCGAGAGAATCAACGGGTTAAGTTTTTGCTTTACTAGCGTGGTTGGCAATGCAGGATGCTGGTGAACAGAGTATGGGAGTCAAAGGGTTAAAAGATTTTGTTACTGTGAGTGACTGCTTTGGTGAATAATGAGAGTACGAACTTGAGTTCTCTATCAAGATTTGACGCCGTATAAATGTCATTATTACTACTACTACTGCTACTACTACTGCTACAACTACCACTCATCATCAATCTGTTCCCCTTTGCATGGCGTTGACGACCATGGACTTTCAACCATCTCTATCTCTCGTTGCCCCCAGCATCTCCCCCACCCTCCTTGTCCCCAGCCACTCTGCAAGTCCGTCCAGCATTCTCTCCCTTGGTCTACCTGGTGCTCTCTTTCCCTCCAGCTTTCACGTTGTGACCAGGTGCTCCAAATCCCCCTTCCTCATAAAATGGCCTATAAATGTTGCCTGTCTTTTCCTAATCTTCCTTATGAGTGATCTACTATACTACTAGTACTAGTACTGCTACTATAACTACTACTAGAATGCTGCAACAAAGAATAAACCCTGGCTGTAGCTATTGACCTAGAAGATGCGTATGATAAAGTACACTATACATCTCTCATGGACCTACTTCAGCAATGTGGTGTCAGTAAGACAATCACAAGATGGGTTGCAGCTACACTCCAAGAATGAACAGTACATGTAGTCGTCCTCCTCATCATGTGTCCTGCCACGTGGCGTTGGTGATCATGGCACTTATACCAACCTATCCAGCAGTAGAGTCTGTTCTTACATATGTGACCTTCCACCACGAAATCAGTCTTAACTCGCAGTCAGTCGAACAGCACTAGGAGCTGAAAAGGTGACTGGGGGTCTATCTGGGGTGTTTTGACTTTTTCTCAAAATTGATTTATGTAGACTATAATCTATCCCCCACAGAAAATTTTTTCTTGAAAAAATATTATTAAATCAATTTAAATTGGTATTTTAATGCACTGATCGCAGCAAAAAGAACGCAATTTCCTACCAAAAGTACCTATTATTGTCCCACATATGCAAACACACACACACACAAATCTGGCAAAAGTCTATAGTTATACCAATCTTAAAAACAGGAAAATCGAAAACCGATAAAAACAGTTACAGACACATTGCTTTGACGTCCTTTGGAAAAGGAAGATCCGCAGTTGAACACACACACACACAACACACACACACACAACACACACACATACACACACACAACACACACACACACACACACACAACACACACACACACACACACACACAACACACACATACACACACACACACATATACACCACACACACACACACACACACAACAAGATTTTAGCTTGAACAATAAACGTTTATGCCAAACTTGATCGTAAGCTTTTTTCACATCAAAGAAAGTAGCTAAAACACTTTTTCTGCGGGCAAACTGTTGTTTGATCTGAGTTGTAAGTTTAACCAGGTGCGGATCTTCCTTTTCTAAAACCTGCCTGGTTTACCGGAATAACGTTATTTTTATCACAGTAGTGTAAAGGTCTGTTTAAGACCAATCTTTCCATTAGTTTGCTTGTGTGGGACGTCAAAGCAATGTGTCTGTAACTGTTTTTATCGGTTTTCGATTTTCCTGTTTTTAAGATTGGTATAACTATAGACTTTTGCCAGATTTGTGGCACAGTTCCGCTAACCCAGCATTTCTGCAAAATTTTTTGTAGGAAAATAAGGTAGTTTTCAGGGAGATGTTTAATCATTTCAGTCGAAACTGCATCAACACCTACCGAACTCTTTTTGTTGTGTAGAGACAGTACTGTGTTTTTTTTAGCTCTTCTAAGGTGATTGGAGAATTAAACCAGACATCATTCTGTGGTACTGGATCAGTGTAGATTGGGTTGTTATCTTCCATTTCTCTGTGATGTTTGCAGTCAGGAGATAAACCTTCCACTTTACTGTTTTCAGCAAACAGATCCACAAAAGTTTCTGCTTTGTCCATGTCTGAAGGAAAGGTGTTATATATGTTTCAATCATTATCGGACACCTAGGTAAGTTGGTTCCATCCTTCATTTGTTTCATTTTCGTCCAGATTTTATGGAAATCTTTGAAATCTGAAATTTCTTTTGTGCAGAATGATGCCCAATACTCTTTCTTTGCTTCAGCAATGATTTTGTTACATTGGATGTTAGCTTTTCTCATTTCCACATGATCTTCAGGTTTCCGGCTTTTGATGTAGATTTTGAATTTCTCCCTTTTATATTGAACTGCTTTCTCACATACCTCTGTCCACCAAACATTACCCAATTGGTTATTTGATCTAGAAGATTTGAGATTCGGAATCGATAGGTCTGCAGTGGCTAGAATTGACTCTTGGAATTTAGAAAACATAATGTCTACATTTTCACTTTCATAATGTCTGTAATCTTGATTAGCAAGAGCAGTTCGAAATAAGGACCAGTCTGCACGCTTGTAATTATATTTTGGAATAATTTCAGGAGAGCTGTCTTTCATCCTGATGTTTTTGTCAGTTATGGTTATGATGATAGGTAGGTGATCGCTTCCCAAAGTGTCTCTGTGAGTTTCCCAGGTACAGGATGGTACTAATTCTGGTGAGATTAGAAACAAATCGATGGCTGTCGCCCTGTGTTTGGAAACATCAGGGATCCTAGTGACACTACCATCATTTAGAAGGTAAAGCGAACTATCAACGATATTTTCTACCAAACGATTGCTCGTAACAGTAGAACAGTTCTTTTCCCAAAATGGGGAGTGGGAATTAAAGTCTCCACCTATTAGCCATTTCCCACGCTGCTGATCTTGGATCGTGCGCAGCCATTCTGTGTTGTGGTCATTTGGACCTGTTGACAGGTAGACTGACAAAACGTTGATGTTTAAAGAATTGCTTAATTGGACAGTGGCAGCACAAGCGTGCAAATCTTCGCTTGATTTCAAAACTGGGGAAGTAAGTAAGCAGTATTGTAACTCTTTGAATATATATATCGCGGTGGATACCTTCTTCCCGTGATTCCCACTTTCATAGACTGGAGGATAATAATAATTGGGGAAATTGGGAAGCTTGGTAGCGACAACATTCATCAACTGTAGAATCAAAATTTCACACCTATTTGATGTCAGAAAATGCCCCAAGTAAGCCGAATTGGTGGAAAGGGATCTACAATTCCATTGCAAAAACTTGACTTGGGATTGTTGTCGCATTGCTGATATTGGTTAATCTCCAACTTTCTACGAGCCTTCTCTGTTTCTGGTCCACTCTTCTGGAACAAACTTCCTCTCTCAGTCCGTCAGCAACCTACTTTTGTCTCCTTCAAGTCTGCTCTCAAAACTCACCTTTTCTATTCTGCATAAAATCCCGACCTCACTCAATCTCCTCTGCAGCCTGTCTCCACTCGGCTGGGAATCACATTGTAATATATAATTATATATATGCTCTCTATAATTTTCCATTGCTTTTATTCTTT
>JAPXFY010002675.1:0-7500 GCA_030674185.1 Monoplex corrugatus
TTATGACACTACAACAGTCCACAAGACAACTCCACGCAACACCACACAACACAACACCACACCACACCACAACACAACACAACTCAACGCAACGCAACACAACACAACACAATACAACACAACACAACACAACACAACACAACACAACACAAACACAACAAACACAACACACACAACACAACACAACACAACACAAAACACAACAACACAACACAACACAACACACAACACAACACAACACAACACAACACAACACAACACAACAAACACAAGGTTTCACGATATGATACACCACCACACATCACGACACAAGCAACATTACACAACATACTCCGAGCATAAAACACAACATCATCATCATCATATCATCATCAGGTGCCCTGCCGCATGGCGTTGGCGACCATGGGCTTCCAACCATTTCTATCTCTCATTGCCCCCAGCATCTCCCCCACCCTCCTCATCCACAGCCACTCTGCAAGTCCGTCCAGCATTCTCTCCCTGGGTCTACCTGGTGCTCTCTTTCCCTCCAGCTTTCCCGTTGTGACCAGGTGCTCCAAATCCCCTTTTCTCATAAAATAGGCCATTTTATAAAACACAACACAAGCCATTAATACCCCCACCTCAAGCAAGATATTGTTGAGACTGCAGTAATTCCCTCAATTATTTGCAGAGACGATGGTGGAGGTGTGAATGGGTGGTAATGGGGGAAGGGATGGTGAGGGGGCGGAACAAGAATGGGGTGACACACAGTAGGACCTGCAAAGAATCGGCACGAACTTTATTTTACCTTGATACTTGATTGTCAAGTGACTACAAACTCGGTGAAGGGTGTTTGTTGCACCCATGGTATACAGGGGAACGTTCACGAAAAGGTGAGAACAAGTTTTTCGTTTCGATGTGGCGAATGTGGTTGTAAGGTCTGTTTGTTTTCTTGGGTTTTGTTTATTTCACTAATGTTTCTTTTCTTTTGTGTGTGTGTGTGTGTGGTTTCTTTTTTGTTTAAAAACTTGAATTCCAACTAGTCACGAACTTGGTAGAAGGAAAATTTGCGAAAAAGTGAAAAGAAGATTTTCGTTGCAACGAATTTGGTTGTAAGGTCTGTTTGTTTGTTGGGTTGTATTTATTTAATTAATGTTTGAATTTGTTTTTTAGTGTGTGTGTGTGTGTGTGTGTGTGTGTGTGTGTGTGTGTGTGTGTGTGTGTGTGTTGTGTGTGTGTGTGTGTGTGTGTGTGTGTGTGTGTGTACGTGTGTGTGTGCGTTTGCATAAAAAACTTTGGATATTGGCTGAGACTCGACCTGTCAGGGGTAGCTTTGTGTGTTTTTTGTTGACTGGACTTCTCTCTCTCTCTCTCTCTCTCTCTCTTCTCTCTCTCTTCTCTCTCTCTCTCTCTCTCTCTCTCTCTCTCCTCTTTTTCTCTTTCAAGAGAAATTCTCTGTTCTTCTTGACGTTAATGGAACTATTAAAATGAAACGTACAGGGTGTAAACGAAGGAAAATAATTTAAATTGCACTGCGTTATGCATGTTTATCTAAGCTGCACTGAGCCCATTTTTTCCTTTGATCTAAGGGCTGTAACAGACTTCTGTCAATAACACGTCATAACCAAGCTCTAAAAACTGAGTCTGTCTTTGGTTTAGAGATTAATATGTTCGATGTCAGTAACTCTGTGTTCAAGGAAATATTATCTTTATATTTTAAGGAGATATTATCTTCACCTTACTGATGGGCAGCCTTGGCTTTGTGCAGTGGCTGGGGTGGGGGCAGGGGGCTTTCTGTGATATGGGACGAGTTTATACCGAGTGGCTAATTGTGTTGTGATCAGGACATCTAATTATATGTTTATTTATATGTTCTTTACTTTGAAGATAAGATCCACAGATACACATGTCATTTATATGTTACCAAGACTGTTCCAATGAAAGACTAATACAATACCAGTATAAAAAATGTAGACGAGGCTAAAACATAGGCTAGGTATGACCTCAGGACCTGGCCAGCTCATGGGCTTATGTGCAGGCTTAAGGCTTATACCATGATCACCATACACATGGCACCTGTGACATTAGTGCATATGGAATTCATTCCGAGAGCGGAGACGTCATCTTCAGTAACTGAAACTGAAACTCAAGGAAATTATCCCTGTATTAATGACAGCATAAATGAAAATGGTAATGCTGATGGTTTGTGGTTATTGTTCTTGATCAAGTTACAGACATTAAGTAATCTGTAATGACATCAATAATAACATAAGGACATTTAGACGGCATCAGATCTCTTTTTCCTTATCTTTTTAGGACCATTGGACTTTGGGAGATTACGTTTGTGCTCGGTTTCTTTTATTTTTCTCTCTCTCTTTTAAATCCCATTTTCTACACCATCTTAATGGCCACAGAAGCTGGTACAGTTTTGATAATGCGATGATGATAATAATGACGATAAGAATGATAATCATGATATTATTATACAGTTCCATCTAAGATTGAGACTGTGACAGAACTGTACCATACACTTACTAGCATAATATGTCTTGACGTCAACCAGCCTTGAGAGATACAGACATTTGTGGTGTTGGTCAGAAAGTTTGAGAAACACCGTCAATGACGCATCCTTGAAGTGGATGAGACTGGACTGTGTGGTCCCAGTCTTCCAAACGAGCCCATAGCACTCCCAACTCTGGGTAGGAGCCAGTTAGAGCAGAAAACGCCCACACTAACTTTTGAAGAGACTGATGGGGATTCGAACCCCCAACCTACCAATCGGTAGTGAGTTGAGCTAACCACTACACCACAGCAACAGGTCACGGTGCCAAATCTTGGTGTATAAATTCAATCGAGGCGAGCACTCTCATCATTCATGGAAACATTCACTCATGATGACAAAACTCAAAGGAACTAAACCCACACAGTCTTGGAAGGGGGAGGGGGGGGGTGAAAAGGGGAGCAGGACGAAAGACTGTGCACGTTGGGAGTGAAATGATGCTTGGACAGAAAGATGTGTTTTCAAGTTAGAACTAAAGGAAGATGCAGTATGTTATTATTGTTAAACAGATAAATATGAAGCTGATTCCAATTGTATGGATCAGACACAGAAAGAGAGAGGCAGCCAGTTGTGGAACATCTGTATGATAATAATAATAATAATAATAATAATAATAATAATAATAACAATAATGATAATAATAATAATAATAATAATAATGATGATTATAATAATAATAATAATAATAATAATAATAATAATAATAATAATAATAATAATAATAATAATAATAATAAAACATCATTACAATATTCATGCGGTGCCAAATCTTGACAATTCAATCCAAAGCACACTCACGCACCGGGCATACGCATACAATCAACAAAGGTCATCTTGCAATATCTAATACACAGACTGAGGGAAAGAAGTAGTCGTAGAATTCATTGTTGGGATGTGTGTTTTTAAATTGGATTTAGAAGCAGAAAGGGTGGGCCTTAGGCGAAGGCAGAGCGGAAGTGTATTCCAGGCTGACGGTCCTGAGACAGCAAAAAGAACGCTGGCCAACACTTGACAGTTTAAATCTAAGGACCTGAATGGAAAGAGTGTCTGAAGCTGAGCGCAAGGTGCGAGTTGGTGTATACATGTTGATGATGTCGCAAAGATATGATGGAGCAGTATCAGAAGCAGAACGAAGCCTTGGGTAGGGTGTACACTCGGAGATGGTCACAAGGATTTATATGTACAATACCATTGGAACATTTGTAGCATGAAGTATTGATTTTGTATGAAATTCTTTGAAAAACAGATAAAAATAGGCAAAAATCATTGATATACTTGTAGCATGAAGTATCGATTTTGTACGAAATTATTTGAAAAAGAGGCAATCAGTGGAGAAGGTGAAACAAAAGACTGATATGATCATGCCTCTTTTTATGAAACACAAGACGGGTTGCAGAATTCTGAATATGCTGGAGGCATGCAACAGATAAACAACAACAAAAAACAACAAAACAAACAAAACAAAACAAAACAAAACAAACAAACAAACAAAACAGGCAAGCCAGAGAACAGAGAGCTACAATAATCAATACGAGACAAGACAATCTACGATGTTATATTTGAGGACCTGGCCAGCTCATGGGTTTATGTGCAGGCTTAATTAAGGCTTGAACCATGATCACCATCACACGACACCCGTGACGTAGTGCGCGGAGACTCATCTTGAGAAAGTGAAACTGAAATGTTATTAATGGATAGATTATTTCGTCCATCATGATATTTAATCAAATGTGTTAGTGCAGCCCCATCCAGAGACAAAGTCTGGTGTTGAAGGACGTTATTTATTTTGCTTATGTCACTATGCCACTGTTGTGGAAACAGACAATGTTTGTTCGTGTATTTTCCGTGTTTGTTCTTGTTCTGTATGCATGGACACTCTTGTGCGTGACTTTCCCTTAATGACATTGGACATTCTATCGTTATTTTAAACTTCTGCATTGCTTGTAAAATCTTGATTTATGGTCTGGCATTTATAGTCTCTGTGTGTGTGTGTGTGTGTTAGTGTGTGTGTGTGTGTGTGTTTGTGTGTGTGTGTGTGTGTGTGTGTATTTTTGCGTGCATGTGTGTGCGTGCATGCGGGCGTGTGTGTGTATATGTAATAGTGCGTGTGTGTGTGTGTGTGTGTGTGTGTGTGTGTGTGTGTGTGTGTGAGAGAGAGAGTGTGTTACTGTGTGTGTTTGTTTGTGTTGTGTATGTATGTATGTGTGTGTATATGCGTGTTTGCATGTGTGTGCGTACGTGCATGCATGCGTGCGTGAGTGTGTGTGTATGCGTGTATGTGTATGTAGGTGTATGTGTATTTCTTTTCTAGTCCTCTAAGGATGGGGGCTAGTTGAAACACTAAGTCAAATATTCATATTTTTTGTCATTGAAGATTCAGTCTCTCTCACTCTCTCTCTCTCTCTCTCTCTCTCTCTCTCTCTCTCTCTCTCTCTGTCTCTCTGTTTTTCTCAATGCCTGTCTGTCTGTGTCTCTCTATCTCTTTCTCTCATTCTTTCTCTTTGTCTCTCTTTCTTTCTCTCTCACTTTCTCACCCTCTATGTCTGTGTGTCTGTCTGTCTGTCTGTCACTAACTCTTTCTTTCTCTCGCCATCTGACTCTTGCTATCCCTCACTCTTTCTTTCGCTATCTCTGTCTGTCTGTCTGTCTCTGTTTCTGTCTCTGTCTCTTTCTCTCTGTCTCTGTTGTTGTCACTGTCTGTCTGTCTTTTTGTCTCTGTCTCTCTCTCTCTGTGTCTTTGATGCTTCATCTGTGTCAATAAATCATGGCTGAAATTTTTGATAATATATAGATAATATTTCTGTTTTTTTTATTTAATGCTAGCAAAGAAGAACAAGAATTGTTTATAAATTCAGATTGTAATTAAATTAATTAAGTACGTACTTTGCACTATAGTTAATAACTCAGTCTTTGTGTACACAGACACGCACGCGCAAGCCAGCACGCACAAATCATGCACTTGCAAAACACTTTCCACGTGACGAAAATATTCACCATATGGGCATATGAGTCCTTCATTGTGACAAACTGATTTCTGAGTACTATTCTGAAAGAGTATACATGTTCTGAGACATCTAAGTTTTTGTTTTTGTTTTTCTACCATAAAAATGAAGACGACTAATTAGTAAAAAAAAAGTAACGTGTACAAAGCAATCATTCCTCTTTCCCTGATCTTTGTTTATTTTTTTAGTGGCACAGATCTGCTCAGTTTGTGTTATTTTTTTTAGAAAAACCTAATAATTTTTCTTTAGCGTTCAGATTTTCTCAGATGTGTATATGCGCAGTTTTGTCCACACTGTTCAGGCAGTATTACTGGTGCAGTCTGCATACTCTGAGGTGGTGGATATGCTTGCTGGGCCAAGCTTCCATAAGCCGCCAAACACACAAGACATGACTTACAAGATCTTTATAGCGCATATTTGATTTTCTGCATGAGCATGCACACAAAGGGGTTTGACACTGGTAGGTCTGCACACATGCTGACCAGAGAACTTAACAAATTCTCCACCCTTTTTCACCAGGCAATGTTTTTTTCTAACATTCTTGTACTTGGTACTGTTAGAGCTATCTGCTTTTACAATGGCATTAGGGATAAGTGTAAGTACAATGAACATAAATAAATGCTTTTTCTAACATTCTTCTGTTTAGCACCAGTTGAGTATAAATCTGCTTTTCCAGCTCGCTACGTGTCCTTACGGCATAGGCAGGCGTAGGGACTATTCTCCCGTCATGTCGCGAAGAGGTTAAAGCAATCTGAATTTTATGTTCTGAGTTCTCTCTCTGTCTGTCTGTCTGTCTGTCTCTGTCTCTGTCTCTCTCTCACCCTGTCTCTGTCTCTTTTTCTCAATCTCAGACTCTCTCTTTCGCTTTCTTTGTAACAGTCTCAGTCCCTCTCTCTCTTTCACAAACACACAAACACACACACACGCACACACATAGAAACACACACACACGCAAACACACAAATACACACATATATATATATACACACACACACACAAACACGAACACACACAAACACACACACAGATACATGCACACACACGCACACTCACACGCACATACACACTTGAGCTTATATATAACAATGCATCTCGTTTCTTTTCCTATGATGATTTCAGAGAACAGAAAGGAAGATCAGGATGCTGAAGCTGGTGATTAGTGCAGTGGTGGTGATGGTGGCCGCCATCTTGATAATGAGACTGAAGGACAGTTCCACTTCCCCACTGACCGACAACATCCTGAAAGAGTATGACTACGTCATAGGTTAGTTGACGTCACAGCACTCAGTCACGTGCATTGACACAGAAAGTTTCTATGAATATTTTGATTTTGTGTTTTTACTGTTGCACCCTTTCTGTCATTGAAAACAGGTGGTTGATGTCATATCAAATAAAACTGTAAATTGTTGGGTATTTTAAACAAGTTGGTCAAGCCATTCAAACAGCCTCCATCCCCCTTTTATTACAACAACATATTTGCACACACACACACACACACACACACACACACACACACACACACACACACACACACACACACACACACACACACACACACACACACACACACACACACACATATACAAAATCAAGATTTCGTATTTTTTACTTCCCAGGGTCACTGTGACCTTGAGAAAGCTTTGGTAAACAGGGCATGCATGAAGAACAGTAGTAGACAAACTGACAGACAGACTGACCAACACAGAGAAGGAGAAAGAGAGAGAGAGAGAGAGACACAGAGAGAGAGAGAGAGAGAGAGAGAGAGAGAGAGGAGACAGAGAGAAGAGACAGAGACAAAGAAAGAGATTGTAGACAGATTGTGTAAATATTGTCAGAATTTCTCGAGAAATAATTATTGCTGTTTATACACCGTCCTCGAAAAGTGCTGAAATTAGCCGCTTTTTGGGCCCATATGACCTTGACCTTGGCACTGTCCCTCTTATTGGTATATAATCTTCA
>JAPXFY010002675.1:12500-15000 GCA_030674185.1 Monoplex corrugatus
TAAAAAAATAACGATAACATTGCTCTGTAACAAATAACGTAACATTCTTCTGTAACAAACAATAACATTGTTCTGTATATAAATAATAACATTGTTCTGTATATAAATAACGATAGCATTGTTCTGTAGCAAATAACAATAACATTGTTTTGCAATAAATAACGATAACATTGTTCTGTAACAAATAACGATAACATTGTTCTGTAACAATTAACAATAACATTGTTCTGTAACAAATTAACGATAACACTATTCTATAACAAATAACAATAACATTGTTGTGTAACAAATATCGATAAACATTGTTCTGTAACAAATAACAATAACATTGTTCTGTAACAAATAACAATAACATTGTTCTGTAACAAATAACGATAACATTGTTCTGTAACAAATAACACCAACATTGTTCTGTAACAATAACAAACATTGTTATTGTTCTGTAACAAATAACAATGATTGTTGTTCTATAACAAATAGCGACATAACATTGTT
This sequence comes from Monoplex corrugatus, assembly GCA_030674185.1. Lineage (NCBI taxonomy): Eukaryota > Metazoa > Mollusca > Gastropoda > Littorinimorpha > Ranellidae > Monoplex > Monoplex corrugatus. The sequence continues at coordinate 12,996 of JAPXFY010002675.1, forward strand.
CTGTAACAAATAACAATAACATTGTTCTGTAACAAATAACATAACATTGTTCTGTAACAAATAACGATAACACTGTTCTGTAACAAATAACAAATAAACATTGTTCTGTAACAAATAACAATAACATTGTTCTGTATAACAAATTAATAAAACGATAACACTGTTCTGTAACAAATAATAACATTGTTCTGTAACAAATAACACCAACATTGTTCTGTAACAAATAACAATAACATTGTTCTGTAACAAATAACATAAACATTGTTCTGTAACAAATAACGATAACATGTTCTGTAACAAATAACATAACATTGTTCTGTAACAAATAACAAACATTGTTCTGTAACAAATAACATAACATTGTTCTGTAACAAATAACATAACATTGTTCTGTAACAAATAACAAACATCTGTAACAAATAACATAACATTGTTCTGTAAAAATAACGATACAGTCTGTAACAAATATAACATTTTCTGTAACAAATAACACAACATTGTTCTGTAACAAATAACACCAACATGTTCTGTAACATAACATACATTTCTGTAACAAATAACAACACTATTCGTAACAATAACGATAACATTGCTCAGTAAAGAAGTATCATTATCGTTAACGTCATCACTGTCTGTCGTCATCAGTCATCACCATCATCGTCGACGTCGTCGTCGTCGTCGTCCGCAACTCTTGTCATCAGTTTCACCAAGAATCAACTTCATCGTTATGATGGTCGTCTTGTCTTTTTAAAAAAAAAAAAAAAAAAAAAAATTTTATTTTTTTTGGTCGTCTTTGTCTTCGTCATCATCATGATTTGTAACATCAGTAAATTTCGCGCGCGCACGCAAACACAGACACAGATACAGACACACGCACACACAAATACACAGAGATACAGATAGACAGACACACAGAGACACACATCACAGACACACACACACACACAGACACACACACCACACACACAGAGACACACAGACAGAAACAGGCACAGACACACACGCACAAACACACACAGACACACACAGACAGACACAGACAGACACAGACACAGACACAGACACAGACAGACAGAAAGACAGACAGACAGACACAAACACAGACACAGACACAGACACAGAACAGACACACAAACACACGAAGACAGAGACAGAGACACAGACACAGACACAGACAGACAGACAGACAGACAGACACACACACACACACATACACACACACACACACACACACACACACACACACACCACACACACACACACACACACACACACACACACAAACACCGTCTAATATCACTTATAGTGAAAAGACGTTAAATCAAGCAACGAACGAAACACACAAACACACACACACACACACACACACACACACACACCAACTCACCCATCCACACCCACAGCCCCCCCCCTATCTGAAACAGTCGCCATAGCCAGTCCAGATCGACAAGAGTTAATGTACATGTAAAGCATCATAGCTGATGATACTAGCATTCATACACGTCACTGAACACACAGGAAAAACACAGATGGTAAACATAACACTTTCTCTTATTCATTTATTTATTCGTTCATTTATTTGCAGGCGAATCGTGTGCCAGAGTGGGCGCAGAACTTGATGATACGCAGACCGGAAGAACGCAAACCGGAAGAGGTGCATCGTCTCAAAACGCTGTTAATGAGCATGCGCAGTTTCCGGGAGAAATACACAGACGACATGAGATCCAAAATCTGTCAAGTTGTGCGCTATACCAAGTATAATGACTTTTTTGTCATTATGATTATTTTTTTTGCCATGTTTTGAATTCAGGACGGGTGCCATTGTCGAACTTGTCTCAAGGCTCACTTTATGAACAGTGCTTCTTTTGTGTCTTTCTGACATTTCTTGTCAAAACTCAAACCAAAAGAAAAGAAAAAAAAAAACAGAAAAAAAAAATCCACACACACACACACACACACACACACACACACACACACACACACACACACACACACACACACACAC
>JAPXFY010000267.1:2500-25000 GCA_030674185.1 Monoplex corrugatus
ATATTTACATACATACATACATACATACATACATACATACATACATACATACATACATACATACATACATACATACATACATACATACGTAGATGGATAGACGGACAGACAGATAGCGGGAGAGAGACAGAGAAACAGAAAGGTAGGGAGAGACAGACAGACAGACAGATGGACAGAGACAGAGACAGTGAAGCAGAGAGAGAGAGAGAGAAGCAGCGAGAGACAAAGAAACAGACAGACAGACAGACAGACATACAGAGAGAGAGAGAGAGAGAGAGAGAGAGAGAGAGAGAGAGAGAGAGAGAGAGAGAGAGAGAGAGAGAGAGAGAGAGAGAATGAGCACAGAAGCACAAGAAACTCGCAGATGATTTGATTTCTATTTTTGGTCGACATCATTCATGTGATTTAGTACTGAATTCGTTTAGATATGTAATACATAGACGTAGAATTCATGTCACAAAAATCTTTGGGTGTCTATTTTTTTCACGTTATATGCTCTGGCTACATCAAGTTCTCGTGTAAGTAGCTGGAGGACGTTTTACCTGTCCACTGGCCTGACTGTCTATACATCATCTTTATCATGTTCTGTTCAGTATTTAGACCGTCTGTACATCGTTTTTATCATGTCTTGTTCACTGTTCTGATTGTCTGTACATCATCTTTATCATGTCTTGTTTACTGTTCTGATTGTCTGTACATCATCTTTATCATGTCTTGTTCACTGTTCTGATTGTCTGTACATCATCTTTATCATGTCTTGTTTACTGTTCTGATTGTCTGTACATCATCTTTATCATGTCTTGTTTACTGTTCTGATTGTCTGTACATCATCTTTATCATGTCTTGTTCACTGTTCTGATTGTCTGTACACCGTCTTTATTATGTCTTGTTCACTGTTCTGATTGTCTGTACACCATCTTTATCATGTCTTGTTCACTGTTCTTAGTGTCTGTACTTCATCTTTATCATATCTTGTTCACTGTTCTGATCGTCTGTACAGAATCTTTATCATGTCTTGTTTACCATCCTGATTGTCTGTACGTCATATTTATCATGTCTTATTCACTTTTCTGATTGTCTGTACATCATCTTTATCATGTCTGTTTACCATCCTGATTGTCTTATGCCATATTTATCATGTCTTGTTTACTTTTCTGATTGTCTATATATCATCTTTTTCTTGTCTTGTTTACCATCCTGATTGTCTTATGCCATATTTATCATGCCTTGTTTACCATCTGCTTGTCTGTACATCATCTTTATCATGTCTTGTTTACCATCCTGATTGTCTGTACATCATCTTTATCATGTCTTGTTTACCATCCTGATTGTCTTATGTCATATTTATCATGTCTTGTTCACTTTTCTCATTGTCTATACATCAATTTCGTCATGTCTTGTTTATTGTTCTGATTGTCTGTTCATCATTTTCATCATGTCTTGTTCACTGTTCTGAATGTATGTTCATCATTTTCATCATGTCTTGTTCACTGTTCTGATTGTCTGTATATGTACATCATCTTTATCATGTTTTCATTCCCAGCAAACTAGAGTCTGGGCAAAGAGCAGCTAGCTGAAGGACATCCTCTTTTGCCAGTAAACCCACATTTAAACACTTACGTACATGTTCCAGCATCTTCTCACTGGGCCACGTACGCATCTGCTGATTTAGATTGGTCATCACTTTTTCGATCCTGTTTCGTTCCTCGTGTCTGGCTCGTCTTTGCAACAAAGTGTTCAACGTGTACAGAAAGGGGTTGAGTGCCGAGTTAAGAGGCAGGACAAAGACACCAGCCCACACGTTGACAAGGTTGGAGATGTGTGTGCCTTGGGCAGCCAGCAGTCCCATCAGGCCAATAGGAAACCAGCAACAAAAATCAGTGATTACAATCAGAAAGAGACGTCGTGCAATAGTGATGTCTTGACTGCGGCTGTCTTTTTGCAGACCTTTCGATGACTGGCGAATGGCATGATAGATCATCACCTGGCCAACTCCAATGACAGTGGAAATGATAAAGTTGAGAATGATAAAGACACCAAAGGCATACTGTTGACCTGGAAACTGATGTCGTGTGATAGGCAGAGGTACACAGATGCTGTTCTGACTGTACAACTGCCAGTGAGACACAAAGAGAGGCAAGGTGGCCAGCACAACAGCAGCCCCCCAAGCAATGCAACAGGTCACAGATGCTGACAATTTTGAAAAACGGAGATGTACACTGAAAGGAAATCGTAACAGGAGAAAGCGGTCTATGGTGATGAGACAGATGACGAAAGCTGACATTTCACTGGACACTATGGCCAAAAAGCCTGCAATTTTACACACCTCAGTGTGTCTCCATTGTTCTTCCTTCAAGACATAGATACCCCGGAAAGTCATGTCTGCCACTCCAATGATGGCCATGTAAACTCCCATAAGGAAATCAGAAGCACTGAGGTTGATGACCATGACCTTGTATGCTAGAGAGGTGCCCTGCTGTTCTATGAAGGTCCTGTAGACCCACACCCCTACATTGCCTACCAGAGCCATGGTAGACAAGACCCAGAGCAACACACGCAGGAAGTCAGATTTGAGAAGGTCACTACATGACGACAGTTCATCCACAGGGGCATGGCATTCGGCCAGCTGTGTCATGTGGAAATGATGGCAGCATAACTTGAGATTGTCAGTGTACAACACCCGTACAGAGGAGCCAAACACTTTAGTCTGCACTGTGTCCACTGGGTTGTGACGAATATCTAAAACAGAAATCTGTGTTGACCCTGTTAGTGCATTAGTCATGATCGTGTCTAGTCCCATGTCCATCATCACCAGACTCTCTAAAGCCATAAAAGCAGTTCTGTGCACAAAGTTGGAAAAAGCAGGATCCATCAGTTTGGACAAGGGGTTAAAGGACAGATTGAGATGTAACAACTCAGAGAGATGGCTCAGTTTGAGAAAGTCAAAACTGTGGATAGAATTATGACTGACATCCAGAATACGGAGCTGGTTTAAAGACCTGAGCTCCACTTCCATCATATCACAGGATGACAAGTTCAGGTACTGAAGGTATGTCAGGAATTCACTGCCCTGTAAATCGGGGTTGGTTGATCCAGACAGATCGAGATAACGTAGCTGGAAATATGCCTGGTAGTCAAACCCTGACGAACAATGGAATGCTTGACCTTCACATACACACTGTTCTGGACAATGTTCCTGTCCACAGTAACGTTCATCCTCATTAAAAGGGCAGTGGTTGACCCCATCACAGAAGTAGACAGGATGAAGACAGTTACCGGTCATCCAACATCGAAAGAAACCAGGGCATCTTAGATCAACGATGTTTTCATCCTCTCCAAAAGGACAGTCGATAATCCCGTTGTTCAAGAGGTAGGTGGGGATACAGAAACCTTGTACACACTGGAAATGTGTCTCTGGACAGACCTCTTGTCCTTTCTTGAGTTCTTCTGCTGTGGACAGACCCAAGCCATCCATGTGCACCACTGCTGGTGGGTAGATAGTCTGGGGACGGTTCCAGCTCTCTGAATAGGGAAGGAAAACTTTGTTTCAACTCACATTGCTTTGTGTTCAGCGACGCCCTAACTTTAGAGTTTAGAACACGACACCAAGTATGAAGACAACATGCACGCCTGCGGAAGATTTGAAAACATTTCTTTCTAGTGCAAAAAAAAAGTGCAATCTGAATTATCGCTCGTTCGTATAAAAACCATTAAATTTAAAGAGGAGTAAGACTTGGATAAGACCAGTTACATGAATGGAATATTGAGATACACACACACACACACACACACACACACACACACACACACACACACATACACACACACACACACACACACACACATACATACAAACACACATACACACACATACACACACATGCACGCACACACAAATACACACTCACATTTACACACACCAATACACACACATACACACACACACACACACACACACACACACACACACACACACACACACACACACACACACACACACACACACACACACACATACACACAAACACTGACGGTGTTTATTGCGTGGCTGTAAAAGTGAAGATTAACTCCGTGTCATCTATAAACATACTTTCTGTGTATTATCCACGTGGGCCTAATAGTGAAAATAGTGACTGGCTACGGACTTTAGACAACAATGCGAAATGGTTGATCACGGGGTATTTTAATGCCCATTCTCCATTTTGGGATAAGGACTGTCACTATGTATCTAACAATCGTTTTGTAGAAAATGTCATTGACTCCGGATTAGTCTTGTTAAATGACGGTAGAACAACTAGAATTCCGGATAATCCTCAACATAAGGTTTCTGCCATTGACCTAACTTTGTTATCACCTGACCTTGTCATTAATAGCATATGGGATGTTACATCTGACTCCCTCGGAAGTGATCACCTGCCAATTGTTACAGTTATAAATGAACCGTTTGATAACACACCAGAACAAGACGACGTTATACCTCGATATATGTACAAACGTGCTAACTGGGTAAAATACCGGAAGATTTTAATGGGAAAAGATTGCACGTTTAATGAATGCGTCAATATTAATGATATGTATTTCCATTTCACCGACGCGCTACATGAGGCAGCAAACAATTCCATTCCAAAAAGGAAAAATGTAAACAAAGGTACTCATGTTGGAAATAGTTGGTGGAATCAATTATGTGAAGAAGCAAAGAATGAAATAAAGAAAATGTATAAACTCTATTTAAAAACTAAATCTCCAGAAGACCATTACAATATGAAAATGGCTAAGATTCACTCAAACAAAGTTATAGCCCAAGCCAAAAAGCGCTATTGGTCAGATTTTTGCTCTGAACAAATTTCCGGGCCTGAAGATCTTCCTAAAATTTGGAATAAGGTCAAAGAAATGAAAAATGGTTTTAATTTACCACAGTTTCCTATTAAGATTAAAGATAAAGACTTTCCTTCGTCATCTGAGAAAGCTGAAGAATTTGTATAGTTCTTTTTAAGAACAAGTAATTCCAGTAGCTTGTCTACTCCATTAAGGGAGGAAAGACGGAAAATTGAAGAGTCCGTCGCATACTCAGATCCTGCCCCTGATAGTCACATGTACATAAATTCAAAAATTACATTAAAAGAAATTAAAGATGCCCTTCTCTCGTTCAAAAACAAAAAATCGGCTGTAGGACTGGATGGCGTTTCATATACCCTTTTAAATCATTTACCAGAGAAATGGATTGAATACTTACACAATATCATACTAAAATGCTGGGAAAGTGGTCGCTTACCTGACATTTGGAAGACTTCGATTGTGTTACCAATACCAAAACCTAATAAACCCCTTTCAGATCCAGGTAGTTACAGAACTATCTCGCTTACATCCCATGTTTCAAAACTAATGGAAAAAATTATGGTGAATAGACTGAGTTACTTTTGTGAGAAAAATAATATAATACCTATCAATTAATCTGGGTTTCGAAAAGGTAGATCAACATCAGACCATTTAGTTAAGTTAACAACTCAAATAAAAAATCAGTTTGCTAAAAGGAAAAATGTCTTAGCTACCTTCTTTGATCTTAAAAAAGCATACGATCAAGTCTGGCATGCGAGACTTTTGTTGAAATTTATACATATTGGTCTCAACGGTAATCTTTATAATTTTATCAAAACATTTATAAGTGACCGAAGTATAGTCGCTAAAATAGGTAATACATACTCTGAAAAACGATCTGTAAACATGGGAATTCCTCAGGGTTCCGTAATATCTCCTCTATTATTTAATATTTTGATCTATGACCTACCAACTCAAGTCTCAAACAATGTAAAACGTTGCTCAGTACGCTGATGATATAGCGATCTGGATGAATGTTTCGTTAAAAAGGAAGACTTCCTTGAGAGAAATAAAATACATTAAAAAGGTCTATCAACATGAAATTAATAATATTTCCACTTACTTGACAGTTAACGGTCTGGAAATATCCAATGAAAAAACACACATGATGCTTTTTAATAATGGTCTCAGTCCGAAAGAAGTACCGTTGTTTAAAATTGGTGATGAGGAACTGAAATACTCACGTGAAATTTCTGGGAGTACAATTGACTTCTAGTTTACAGTGGAAAGAACATATTGATGCCTTTTTATGTAAAGCTATGAAAAGCTATAATTTAATAAGAATTATTAGTAAACAGTCCTGGGGACAGGACACTAAAACGTTGTTACATCTTGTCACAGCTTTAGTCAGATCTAAGTTGGCTTATGGTCAAGAGGTCTATTTTTCAGCTCCAAAATGCTATTTGAAAAAACTTCAAAGCTTAGATAGTAAAGCTATTAAATGTGCTCTTGGGGTACCGGTGTATACTAAAACACAAGAAGTATATAAAACAGCCGGCATCCTTCCCTTGGAAGATTGGAGGAAGTTATCAACTGCTAAATATATAGTTAGAGCAAATGCAGTAGCTAATTATGCCAGTACGGAACTTAAAATTCGGTCTGACATCCATTTCCCCAAGAGAGCAAGAACAATAAAGTCACAAGAAACAATATCCACTTACACAAATGAGCTCTTCAAACTTTCTCACGTATTACCTAACAAAGTTTCACATAAAATGATATGTTGTCCTCTACCCCCCTGGGAACTGTCCAATGCTATTTTTTATATCAACTACACTGATACTGACCTGACAAAAGATATTAATCCACACTTGTTAGCAATTGATGTTCTGTCAGATCTACACAAAAAATATTCACATTACTTAAAAATCTTTATAGATGGCTCTGTTCTAGATGATGGTAAAGCAGGCGCTGGCTTTCTAATTCCTAAATTTAAAGTAGAAAAGGCTTACTCTTTAGGACAGGGACATTCAATCTTCACTTCTGAATTAGTTGCCATCCTAATGGCACTGAAATATATAGTAGATCTACCCATAACTTTGTTTAGTATCCTATTATATGTAGATTCGAAATCTGCATTACAATCCTTAAAATCATTTTGACAAATTATAGCAGTCCGCCACGTAGGTTTTACTAAATCCATTAGTCATTATTACCTTTTACCACCTACACGTATGTATGCACCATTGTTTTTGTTGTTCACACTTACTTTGTCGTAGCGCTGTTGCCGTGACCCGGCCTCATCAGCGACTGATGCACCATTGTTTTTGTTGTTCACACTTACTTTGTCATAGCGCTGTTGCCGTGACCCGGCCTCATCAGCGACTGATGCACCATTGTTTTTGTTGTTCACACTTACTTTGTCATAGCGCTGTTGCCGTGACCCGGCCTCATCAGCGACTGATGCACCATTGTTTTTGTTGTTCACACTTACTTTGTCATAGCGCTGTTGCCGTGACCCGGCCTCATCAGCGACTGACTACAGCGCTACGACAAAGTAAGTGTGAACAACAAAAACAATGGTGCATACATACATGTAGGTGGTATAAGGTAATAATGACTAATGAATCCTTAAAATGTTGCGAACATAAAGTAAATAGTTCGTTAATATTTGAGATAAAATTTCTAATTCATTGTTTAATAACAAATAATACACAGGTTACTTTTTGTTGGATCCCATCACACTGTGGTATCCTTTTTAACGATCGGGTCGACAGAATAGCAAAAAATGCAGCAATGAATAGGGCTGGCAGTACTAAACTTGATTTACCACTCTCTGAACATGAAATGAATGCTATATTAGAAAACAAAGTAAAAGCGCAATGTGACCTTCGCCCCTTCTCGGTAAATTACCAGGGTTTTACAAGACAAGAGATAACTTTAGCTTACAGATTAACTCTCAATTCACTTCGAACTAAATTTAGTAAAACCATCAAATGTATCTGTGGTGATTTTATAACAGTTGATCACCTTTTGTGTTGTCAGCGAATGCGACCTTATTTCCCTGCGTCATTTACAAACTTAAAACAGAAACATACTGATTTCATTCTGTATTTACACATTGCTAGAGTTTACTGCACAGTCCTGTAGGTCGTTTCCTTTGATTCAGCCCAATTGTTTTATACCTGTAACTCCCACACAGCCCCGAGAAATCCGATGAAGCCTGACTGATATAATGTTCTGATTGTTTTTCTTTTGTTCGTTAATTTGTTTGATGTTACATTAATTGTTACCTTAATTGATACAATGCCTTCATGATTACATAGATTCATTCATTCCTTACGCACCTTTTTTTTCTTTTTTTCTTTTTTTTTCCGTCTAAAAGCACATATGTGAATAGACGTTAAAAGAAATAACGAACGAACACACAAACACACACATACACACACATTTACACACACATACACACACATACACATACACACACATACACACAAACACACACATACACACACACTTACACACACACACACTTACACACACATACACATACACACACATACACACACACTCACATACACATACACATATATACACACACACTTACACACACTTACACACACACACATACACACACTTACACACACATATACACACACACAAACACATACACACATACACACACTTATCGCTCGTTCGTATAAAAACCATCAACTTTGAAGAGGTGTAAGACTTCGATAGGCCCAGTTACATGAATGGAATATTGAGATACATACACACACACGCACACACACATACGTGCACACACACAAACACTCATACACACACATGCACGCACACACAAACACACACACATACACACACGCACACACACAAATACACACACAATACAAACAAAACACACACACACACACACACACACACACACAAACACACACACACATACACACACACACACACACACACACACACACAAAAGGTAGCATTACACCTCTCAGGTCATTCCACCCACCAAGCAAAGGAATCCCAAGCACTTGCATTTCACATAAGTTGATGGGCTCGTCCATGGTGTACATCACAAGTGTGACATACCGCCCTCTGAGTGGTTGTAAGCAAGGAAGCCCAATAGTGGTTCCTGGTTCATAGCTGTCTTTGATATGCAGGCACAGGTCACGTGAGTTCGTGGGGGCCTCAGATAGCTGCGCCGAGGTCACAGTCACAAAAATGTAAAAATTTTCAAGATGATGAGCTGCAAAGGAAAGGTAACGTAAATTATTAATATCCATGTATATGTTTCTGGAACACAACTGTTGTCAAAATGAGGAAAATAATTTACGTTGATACTGTAATCTGAAGCTTTATGAATATACTTTCTGTCGTCTTCATCATCTCTGTCGTGCTCGGCTCAACATCATCATGTGCCCTGTCGTTTGGCATTGGCGATCATGGCCCTCCATACGAATCTATCTTTTGTCGCTCCAAGTGCAAGTACCCTTTGTCCTCAGCCACCCTGCAAGTCCGTCCAATATTTTCTCCCTGGGTCTACATGGTGTTCTCTTTCCCTCCAGCTTTCTTGTTGTAATCAGGTGCTCTAATTTCTCTTTCCTCATAAAATGTTCTATATATGTTGCTTGTATTTTTCTAATCTTCTTTATTAATGAACTTCTTGTCTCTTCCTCCTTCAATACTGTCTCGTTTGTTATTTTTGCTGTCCATGGAACTGTCAACATTCTTATTAGAAACAACATTTCAGTTGCCTCTATTTATAAATCCACTAATATCTATAAAAACGAAATTACAAAATCCCCTTTCACAAGAACAACAAAATAATAATTTCCATTCCCACAAAGAAAAGGGTGCATTACCAGTGGCCATGGTGTAGTGGTTAACGCAACGGACTACCGACTGGAAGGTTGTGGTCCCCATCAGTCCCTTGAAAAGTCATTGTGGGATTTTTCGGCTCTAACCGGCTCCTACCCAGAGTTGGGCGTGCTATGGGTTCATTGAGAAGACTGGGACCACACAGTCGAGTCTAATCCACTTCACGGATGCCTCATTGAGGGTGTTGCTCAAATCTTCTGACCAGCACTGCGGGTGCCCATATCTCTCGGGCCTGACTGACGCCAGGATATATTATGATAGTAAGCGTAGAGTACAGCCCTGTTACGCAACCTCAATCCTAGATGGGACTCCAGAGCATCATGATTATTTTCCTCTTCAACATCAGCATCATTGCACTGCAAAAATTGTGCCAGCTTCTGTGGCCATTAAGGTGGGGGTAGAAAATGGGACGAAAAAAAGAGAGGTGAGCACAAAGGTAACCTCCCTGAGTACGATGATCCTAAAAGAAAGAAGAAAAAAGAAAACAAAAGGGTGCATCAAACAAACAATGAAACACGGCGTGTAAAATCTGTCTGATTGTTTAAGAATATCTTAACCCATAGAATACATTCTTCAGTCAGAACCTCTCACTGACGAGAGATGTGACACCCAGAGCATGGAAGCGGTCTACTGGATGAAGCGGACAACTGGGAGTGCACAGCAGATCTCCCACAATAGAAAGAACACCCAGAAATCATCAACAAGAGTGGCATCGGACAGTACATCGTTCTCCACTCCCATTCATCCAAACAAGTGATTCTCATCGAGCTCACTGTACCATACAAGACTGAAACTATGCCAGTCTAGCCAGCAAGTTGAAGACATCTGGCTTTCGAGCCAAAATCCTTGCCATAAAGGTTGGAGCAAGGGAGTTGATAGGTACATCAGCCTATGATATGAAGCAGCTACCGATTTCAGGGAGAGAGAGGACCAGAGCTCTAAGGGCAATGGCAGAAGCAGAGGAAAAAAGCTCTAGCTGGATTTGGACCAGGAGAAACAAAAGCGTACTTCATAAGGCTTAAAATTCCCCTATATGTTGCTGGTGGCCGATAGCCAATTGGTTAAGACATCCGTCACAAGGGTGACTTTGCCTTGAGAAATCTGACCATCTAGGATGCGCAGGTTCGATTCCAGGTCGAGGACAAATTTCAAAAAAAAAAAAAAAAAGAAAACAAACAAACAAACAAAACGACAGCAGAGGGGCATCCAGGAGACATGACCAGGATGCGGCCTGGCCCCCTTAAAGTGTCAGGAGTTAAGGGCCGAAACACTTGCTTGACGGGGGTTCCTCCTCTGTTGACTGGCTCTCCCCAGAGTTTCTTACTACTTCCTACAACGTCCATAAAGTGAGCACACCTGTATGGCTGACATCTGTGAGTATATAACACTAAGGAAGTACGAAAACCCAATGCTGAGGGTTACCTTCAGATGTTGATGGTTACCTTCAGATGTTGATGGTTACCTTCAGATGTTGATGGTTACATTCAGATGCCATGGTTACCTTCACAACCAAAGTCTGATGCTGATGGTTACCTTCAGATGCCAATGGTTACCTTCAAATGTCGATGGCTACCTTCAGAACCAAAACCTGATGCTGATGGTTACCTTCAGAAGCTGATGGTTAACTTCAGTACCAAAACCTGATGCTGATGGTTACCTTAATGTAGACCCAGGGAGAAATTATTGGACGGAATTGCAGCGTGGCTGAGGACAGAGAGGTTGGAAGATGTGCTTGCGGCGACAAAGGATAGATGCATATGGAGGGCCATGATTGCCAACGCCATGTGGCAGGGCACATGATGATGATGATGACAGAGGTAGTGGGATGTACATGGTGTTAAGTATTCCAGTAAGTATTCCAGTGATCTTGTCAATGAACTTCATGAGCATAATGTTGTGGCAAGATAGTCTGGCATGTTTCAGCACTTGCTTTACGTAGATAGTTCTTAGAGCTGAGTGATGGAGATGCAGCAGTTTTTTTGTAATGTTCTGGTGGGGTTAGATTTTGGGAAGCTTGTTTTTTTATATGTAACAGAGTGCCTTGCTCTGTTACGATCTTTCCCCATTTACTTACAACGCTCAAAGGCAACACCGTGTAGCGTGCTTGCCTAGATCAAAAACGCCTTGCGTTCTCTTGGTCAAATTGTACTATTATCTCACAGCCTCTGCCTACCCATAGCTATGCATTGAACATTCCAAGGATCTAGCCAGTACATGACGATTGTAGATAACACACTGCTAAACAATTAGCAGATCTACAATGTGTACATGTACTCTAAAGCAGGCCTACGACAAGATTTTGTCGTCATCTCCAGTCAGTATTACGTTGTAGTTTTACAGAACGTAGAGGGGGGGCCGTCACTAATGTATGCATGCTGCCTTCAGCATTGTAGAACAATCGCCGTGTAATTGCCGGCGGGAACACTCGGACAATGACCAGCGTCTCACTTGTGTGTACTGACGCGCTGCGTTAAAACTACACACTAAGTGTTGACTTATTAATTAGGTGAGAACAACCAATCAGACCTTGGCATCTGGTTGATTGATTAATTTGGTGAGAACAACCAATCAGACCTTGCCATCTGAAAGGTTTGAGATTTGAAAATATGACCATCATGCTCTGTTGCCAGAGTACAAATTAACAAGGCGCATCATAGCGTGTGCTTTTCCACCGCCACTCTCAGTATTACCAGAGGTGCCCTTTCCTGCCACCACTCTTGATCTCACAGCAGGTGATCAACTTCACGGCGTTACTGTAGTAAGTTCTGGATTTTTATCACTTTATTATAATTTGTCATTTGCAGTAAGCTTAGACTTTAGTGTCTCTTATTTCTTTAGATTCTAGCTCGAGTCTATTGAGTGCCGCGCTAGATTTGCAGAATTCGCACAGCGAGAAAGTATGTTTTGATCTAAACGATGCGCTATCTCACAAGATCTGTAGCACTTAGCGTGGCGGCCACCATCGTGAAGATGGAACTGAGGTTTAAATGTAATAACCACTATAGATTTAGCCCCTATTTTCATATGGCAATTGTAGGACTATTGACAACCATATTCTGCCAAAAGCCAAGATACAAGGCATTGTGCAGAGGAAGAGTATTTTATACCTGACAAGGTTGTATATTCACATACTGACATGATGACTGATGAAACACGTGCTCAGCTAATTGATCTGTTTGATGTATCCCTTATCTGATCAGCACCACTGATAATCATGTATAGAGTGTTGTTTTGGTGACATGGTTTAATAGTAATATGCTATACTATTTTGTTATCATTGTCTCTAGCACTTGATCTAGAATTATACTTAATCACACAGAGATAATGGGTAATAGATTACTCAAGTGTGTTCTCTCAACACTGCTGACTGCTACTTGATTAGGTGCTGTTTGTGATGACATAGTTCTCATTGTCAAATAGGCCTACTATGTCATCACCACTGAAAATTAACTGTCTGAAAGCTACCAGGATGCAATGCATTATTGTACACTATTTTATACTTGATAATGTTGTATGTGTGTACATAATGGTAGTTGATGAAACATGTGCTCAGCAAACTGATCCAATTGTTGTATCCCTTGTCTGCTCAGCACCACCACTAATCATTATAGAATATTGCTTTGATGACATAGCTTAACTAGTAATATGCTATGCTATTTTGTCATCAATATCTCTAGCACTAGACATAGAATTACACATAACTACATGGAGCAAATATTTAATGGATGACTCAAGTGTGTTGACTGCTATCCAATAAGGTAGACCTACTGTTTGTGATGACAGCTCCCATAGTCAAATACTATGTTTGTCGTCACCACTGAATATTAACTGTCCAATAGCTGCCCACTCAGATGTTATGTTACAACTTACTCAGCCCATGGCAGCCGAACAGCTTAATATGACTGTGCATTATTTTGCCAGTACATTATTGAAAGTCTACTCTATGCTAAGGCTATCGAACAAGCAGTATGGTAGTTTACCCTCAGCTTATCAAAGGGTTACTCAATGCTTTGTCACCAATTATTTGTTCCATGTTTACAAGTGCTAGTGCTTTAGAGTGTAAATATCGACACCACATATTTCGGTATAATGTAGCAGTTCTTTACACAACATTTTGTTATCAATTATTTGTTGCATGTTTACAAATGCTAGTGCTTTTGTTTGTAAATGTAGACATCTTCTGTTAGAATGTAGTAGTTCACTCTTGTACATTGACATTGTTATTTCACAAAATGTGTACTTTGTCATTGTATTTATGAAACCTTATTTGTGTCTTACAGGCACTGTCTTCCTTCCTCGTCTTCTTTTCTCAATAATAAAGAGTCAAGGAGCGAAACGAGGACTTGTCTTTTGATTGAGAGACTTCCCTTTCTGCTCTGGATTCAAAGGACCACCACAGCAATCATCACCAAACCCCTTAACCCACTCATCCATCTCACCTGGCGCTGCGATTCATCAATATCATCATAATCACCTTACCCCCCCCCCCCCCCCCCTTAACCACGCGACCTATCACATCTGGCGCTGCGAGCAGGATCCAGATTCGGAAAGGGAACAGAAACAAGAAGACAGTGCTACAAGTATCAAGTTGCCAAACCATGTCAAACTCACAGCTCTACAAGCTACCAAAGCTGTCAGGCGACGAAGGCACCTCAGTAGTCGACAACTTTATCCAGGAGGCCAAGCTTTTTCTTCAGCTCCAGCCCCTGGATGACAAAGCAGCTGCCCTCTGGCTTATGTCATCGTTAGAGGGTCCAGCTCGTCAGGAGGTGCTATGGCAACCAACGGCAAGAGTGGACACTCCAGACAAGATCCTGAAGATCATCCAGGACAACTGGGGTGACCAAAGGGACTCCACAACCCTTGCTGCCACATTCTACAACAGGCAGCAGAGAAAGGGGGAGACTGTCATTGAGTACGCGACCCACCTACGTGTACTCTGGATGAAGGCCAACCAAGCTGAAGAGGGGACATTGTCACCAATGCAGCTTCGGGACGCCTTCATCTGTGGTCTCTCCCCAGGCGCTCTCAGGAGGGATGTCCGGCGATACATAAGAGATCATCCGGACACCACCTTTGAGGGAGCCAAGATGGAGGCCCTGCGGTGGATGAGAGAGGACAGCTGTGCAGAACACCACCTGGCACAGCTGATAGTGGCCAACTCCAGCCCAGTCATCGCCCGTATGGAGGCACAGCTGGCAGAACTCGGTGCCAGCATAGACCAAGAACTCCAGCGGCGCGACACTGTGGCTGCGAAGAAACCACCATGGCAACCACCTCTCCACATTAGCCAACGGCGACCATCACCACGGCAACAGCAGCCACCAGAACACTGTCTTTGGTGTGACCGGGCCGGCCACACTGAAGACAGATGCTGGAACCGGCGCCGGTACGAGAAGAGAGGCAAGCGGCGATGGCAGGCTGCACCCAAGAGAGTTGCAAGGCGAAGTGCAAACCCTGCAGTCACCCACAGACAAGCTGCAGGGCACAAGAGGAAGAAGCAGCATCCAGGCAAGTCCAAGCCTGCCAAAACTCCTTCTCCCTTGCCCCATTCTCCCTCTCTTCTTCGTCAGCCCTCCAAACCTGCTGCTGCCCCCAATCTCCCCTGTGCCAGCCAGAACCTGAGTGCTGTCAGCACCTCTAGAGCTGCCAGTGCACGTCCTGTTCCAGTGCCCCGCAGACACCGTCGATCCAGAGGCCACCCGAGCCATGATGGTCAACGACAGGACCCAGCAGCACCGGAGCAGGTGACGTCTACACCAGCAGCTGATGACGACCTGCAGGTAGGCATGTGTGTTTACCTGCGGGACATGATTCCTGGTTCCAGCACAGCATGGACCAACACCTGGTCGCCGGACCTGTATTGTGTGACGGCACGCCATCCCCAGCACCGTCACATCTACACAGTCCAGTCACTGGCAGGTGGCCCTCACCAGGCCATTTCCAGAATCCACCTCCTGCCAGCACCTGGGTCCATGCCAGACATGAAGCCACCACCAGACCCGGAGTCATCTGACTCCGAAGATGAGCAGTGGCTAGTCTGCCCACAGCCACAGCCGAGAACAACACAGTCCCCGGTGACAACAGCACCTGAGCCCACTGTACCAGAGCAGCCTACAACACCAGTCCCTCCAAGACGGTCAACACGTCTCTTGAGCAGGACGTAGTGAATCATACCACAATGGGACAATGTGTTAATTCTTTTTCCAGGTTCTACAGACCATTGACATGGACAGATAATATCCGACCCAAATTTTGTATGTGTTTGAATTGGTAATCTATTTCATCACAGCTATGAATATCATATTTAGTCATTCTTTTAATTAGCATGTAGTAAGCATGCCATTCAACACTTGGATTGCCACATTGTATTTGATAATTCCTCTTTTTCACTCAGCATGTGCTAATGTAGTACACATGCCTTTGGAATTTCGATTGACATGTTAGAATGTAATGCTCTTTATATTTACATGTAGTTTTATACATTTGTCATTTTGTTTCCTGTAATGAATGTTTTGATGCATAGGTATGGCAAAGAGGCTTTAGTGAACTTATCAAATGCTACTTTCTCTAGCTTATTATGTTAAGGCATTTGCCATTTCAGTGTTTCATACTTTCGTACTGCCAGTTATGTTGACCAATTCAGAGTCCTAACTTGACCAAGCAGTGTAACTGTCCTTTCGGAACTGAAATTGCAACTCTTCCAGTGTACCCATGAATACCCTAGTTAATATACAAGTGGATTCCATACTCCACCATATTCATAGCATTTTACAATTTCATGAATTCTTGAGGTGGCCCTCAAGAATTTACCCAATGTTCGCGCACCATCGCGGACGATGGTTTTCAAATTGGTGGGGGGAGGTGTAACAGAGTGCCTTGCTCTGTTACGATCTTTCCCCATTTACTTACAACGCTCAAAGGCAACACCGTGTAGCGTGCTTGCCTAGATCAAAAACGCCTTGCGTTCTCTTGGTCAAATTGTACTATTATCTCACAGCCTCTGCCTACCCATAGCTATGCATTGAACATTCCAAGGATCTAGCCAGTACATGACGATTGTAGATAACACACTGCTAAACAATTAGCAGATCTACAATGTGTACATGTATTCTGAAGCGGGCCTACGACAAGATTTTGTCGTCATCTCCAGTCAGTATTACGTGGTAATTTTACAGAACGTAGAGGGGGGGGCCGTCACTAATGTATGCATGCTGCCTTCAGCATTGTAGAACAATCGCCGTGTAATTGCCGGCGGGAACACTCGGACAATGACCAGCGTCTCACTTGTGTGTACTGACGCGCTGCGTTAAAACTACACACTAAGTGTTGACTTATTAATTAGGTGAGAACAACCAATCAGACCTTGGCATCTGGTTGATTGATTAATTTGGTGAGAACAACCAATCAGACCTTGCCATCTGAAAGGTTTGAGATTTGAAAATATGACCATCATGCTCTGTTGCCAGAGTACAAATTAACAAGGCGCATCATAGCGTGTGCTTTTCCACCGCCACTCTCAGTATTACCAGAGGTGCCCTTTCCTGCCACCACTCTTGATCTCACAGCAGGTGATCAACTTCACGGCGTTACTGTAGTAAGTTCTGGATTTTTATCACTTTATTATAATTTGTCATTTGCAGTAAGCTTAGACTTTAGTGTCTCTTATTTCTTTAGATTCTAGCTCGAGTCTATTGAGTGCCGCGCTAGATTTGCAGAATTCGCACAGCGAGAAAGTATGTTTTGATCTAAACGAATGCGCTATCTCACAAGATCTGTAGCACTTAGCGTGGCGGCCACCATCGTGAAGATGGAACTGAGGTTTAAATGTAATAACCACTATAGATTTAGCCCCTATTTTCATATGGCAATTGTAGGACTATTGACAACCATATTCTGCCAAAAGCCAAGATACAAGGCATTGTGCAGAGGAAGAGTATTTTATACCTGACAAGGTTGTATATTCACATACTGACATGATGACTGATGAAACACGTGCTCAGCTAATTGATCTGTTTGATGTATCCCTTATCTGATCAGCACCACTGATAATCATGTATAGAGTGTTGTTTTGGTGACATGGTTTAATAGTAATATGCTATACTATTTTGTTATCATTGTCTCTAGCACTTGATCTAGAATTATACTTAATCACACAGAGATAATGGGTAATAGATTACTCAAGTGTGTTCTCTCAACACTGCTGACTGCTACTTGATTAGGTGCTGTTTGTGATGACATAGTTCTCATTGTCAAATAGGCCTACTATGTCATCACCACTGAAAATTAACTGTCTGAAAGCTACCAGGATGCAATGCATTATTGTACACTATTTTATACTTGATAATGTTGTATGTGTGTACATAATGGTAGTTGATGAAACATGTGCTCAGCAAACTGATCCAATTGTTGTATCCCTTGTCTGCTCAGCACCACCACTAATCATTATAGAATATTGCTTTGATGACATAGCTTAACTAGTAATATGCTATGCTATTTTGTCATCAATATCTCTAGCACTAGACATAGAATTACACATAACTACATGGAGCAAATATTTAATGGATGACTCAAGTGTGTTGACTGCTATCCAATAAGGTAGACCTACTGTTTGTGACGACAGCTCCCATAGTCAAATACTATGTTTGTCGTCACCACTGAATATTAACTGTCCAATAGCTGCCCACTCAGATGTTATGTTACAACTTACTCAGCCCATGGCAGCCGAACAGCTTAATATGACTGTGCATTATTTTGCCAGTACATTATTGAAAGTCTACTCTATGCTAAGGCTATCGAACAAGCAGTATGGTAGTTTACCCTCAGCTTATCAAAGGGTTACTCAATGCTTTGTCACCAATTATTTGTTCCATGTTTACAAGTGCTAGTGCTTTAGAGTGTAAATATCGACACCACATATTTCGGTATAATGTAGCAGTTCTTTACACAACATTTTGTTATCAATTATTTGTTGCATGTTTACAAATGCTAGTGCTTTTGTTTGTAAATGTAGACATCTTCTGTTAGAATGTAGTAGTTCACTCTTGTACATTGACATTGTTATTTCACAAAATGTGTACTTTGTCATTGTATTTATGAAACCTATTTTGTGTCTTACAGGCACTGTCTTCCTTCCTCGTCTTCTTTTCTCAATAATAAACTTATAAAGAGTCAAGGAGCGAAACGAGGACTTGTCTTTTGATTGAGAGACTTCCCTTTCTGCTCTGGATTCAAAGGACCACCACAGCAATCATCACCAAACCCCTTAACCCACTCATCCATCTCACCTGGCGCTGCGATTCATCAATATCATCATAATCACCTTACCCCCCCCCCCCTTAACCACGCGACCTATCACATATATAAATCATTACATCCTTTTTTAGTATTTTGGCTGGCCATGGTGAACTTGGGAATGTCATCATCCATCATTCATCTCCATCGCTGTGGACGATGGTGGGAGCTCCACGCTTTGTCACGAAGGGTTGCCAGGCGACACACTCTCTGCTCCTGTGTATGATGTCATGGAGCCCCAGTTTGCATGCGTCAGAGATGTTACCCATGAAGGATTTTGCTGGTATTCCTTGTTTTCTCTTTGCCTCGACTCTCCCCTGCAGGATTGATGTCATCAAGTCGGTTCTTGTGTTTCTGTTCATACTTAAATTTTCTTTTGTTGATCTCTGGGAGCATTTTATGTTGGACAGCTAATTCTTTTAGTGTGCTTTTATTGGTTCTTTTTTCTGTTCAATTTAATTTGAGAAGACACCTTTAGAACCACATTTCTGCTGCATTTATTTTATTTTCGTCATCTTTCTTCAAAGTCCAGCTTCACATCCGCACATGACAACAGGCCAAATTAAGAAGCATAAAGTTCTTATTTTCAGTTTCGTTCGTATGCCTCTGTCTTTCCATATGTTGTTCAACTGGACCATTTTTTGCTTGGCCATGCCTATTCTTGGGAATGTACGATGCTGGTTTCCCGTTGCCTTCCATCGGTTTTCGTGCGGACTGTCTGCTAACCTTTGTCGTTCCCACGACAACCCACAAGGCAGTGGGGGTGATTTTCTGTCAGGCCTTATTCTCTCGCGAGATAACCACAAGGTATCGGTGCTATTTACCCATAGCTCGGGGGCTGGTTCGTGGGCACTAGGGCATGTCCACATGCTGGCGGGCCTGCAGACACACAAAGTCTGAACAAAATGAAGTCAACTGAAATGTTGTTTCTTAGAAGAATGTTGAGGGTTCCATGGGCAACAAAGAAAACAAAGCAGACAGTCTTGAAGGAGGCAGACACAAGAAATCATTAATAAAGAAGATTAGGAAAAGACAAGCAACATTTATAGGACATATTATTAGAAAAGGGGAATTAGAGCACCTGGTCACAATAGGAAAGCTGGAGGGGAAGAGAACACCAGGTAGACCCATGGAGAAAATATTAGATGGACTTGCAGGGTGGCTGAAGATAGAGAGGGTGGGAGATGTACTTACTGTGACCGGGATAGATTCGTGTGGAGAGCCATGGTCGCCAACGCCATGCGGCAGGGCACATAATGATGATAACATCCTTGATTTTCTGTTTATTGAACAGGAACTTTGCGTTTAGATATTTAGTGTTTCTTACCTCGTCTGATAAACATAAGCTAGACCTTTTTTAAACAGGGCTGAAAATCTTATTTTCTCCCACAAAATGATCAGTAGCAAAACCACAAACCACAATCAAATTCATCAAAATGTTATTACCTCGTACAAACTGTTTTTTCTCAATTTTTTTTATTAATCCTGAGATATTTGAAGTATGCGCGTATAGACATTTTTCTAGTACCATTTCAGTTATGAATATCTGCTTCTCATTCATTGAACTTTCAAAAACTGTTTGTTGTGTATAAGAACTTGTTTCTGAGTGCGAATGTATGTTACATACTGACCACAACAGTCTCCTCTGTTGGTGATGATGACGCTGTAGATTTCAAACAACCCCAACAGGTCCACCCTCAACCAACGGTAAGGATTTAGGTCATTGATAGAAGGACGAACACACTGATATATGTAATACCCTCTGATACCATCCACTGCATTTTCTGGGACAGTTAACTGTTTAATCGTGTCATAGCTACTCATGGCTACTGGCTTTTTTAGAGCGACGTTGGACAGTGTTGATGCTGAAAAAATAAGTTCATAAAACACAAACAAATGCGTGTTGAGACACCATAGAGACAGCATGACTATCTGATAAATGTCAGAAATAAGAAATTTCAGTTTCACTTTAGTCTGTCATTGAAACAATGTAGATTTATTGTAGTTAAATGTATCTATCTATTTCTGTCTTGAAAAAAAACGTCAACAACCAAACACAAAAACAAAACAAAACAAAACAAAAAACAAATGAATGAAGACAATAGGCCTGCATTGTACTAATACCCCAACAAGCACAGTACAAGTGGAGAAAAAAGGAAATCACACGCACACACACACACACACACACACACACACACACACACACACACACACACACGCACACACACGTACACACACACACACACACACACACACACACACACACACACACACACACACACACACACACACTAAATGATGTCCTAAAGACTTACCATTGTTTAAATTTCATAAAGAACAATTTAATTACTCATCAGGCTCTATTCTGCTTGGATTAACCAGATATGTATACCAACAGCGAATGAACAAGTCTGTTTTTGTTTTTTTTTCATGTTTTATTTTTCTGAGGTTTCCATCAATTTGTCTGATTTTTTTTTTGACAATAAAATGAGACTCATTTGGCCTCACAGTCACACAGTCATACACACGCACAAACAGCGCATGCGCACATAGGCACGAGCAAGCGCAAGGTCAACAATGATTGAAAGCGCACGGACATAACACAGACACAGAACAAAATCCAACAGATTTCATGTCATCAGTGAATGCAGTCTATTTACCAATTCGTCTAATATCACATTATGTGGATAGACATTAGATGAAATAGAATCTATTTACCGAGTACAGGGATTCCCAGCACTTGGATTTCACAGATAGTCAGATGAGGTATATTACCGTATTTCACCAGTGTGAAGTAGCGACCTCTTTTTATCTGTGCACACTCAAGACGTGCAGTAGTCAATCTTGGAATATGCTCAGCATGGTAGAGACACAGATCACTCGAGTTCCGGGGATTGGCAGGTGGGTCTGCCCAGATGGTTGTCACAAAAATGTAGAGCCCCCAGAGATTTTCTGACGCTGCCAGATCATACGATACAATGACAGTCAACAAGGTTTATTGTATCTATCTATCTATCTGCCTGTCTGCATGTCTGTCTATCTATCTGCCTGTCTGTCTGTTTTCCTATCTATCTATCTATCTATCTACCTATCTATCTATCTATCTATCTATCTATCTATCTATCTATCTATCTATATGTCTATCTGTCTGTCTGTTTTCCTATCTATCTATCTACCTATCTATCTATACGTCTATCTGTCTGTCTGTCTATCTATCTACTTGTCTGTCTATCTGTCTACCTATCTATCTGTCTGTCTATCTGTCTAGCTAGCTATCTCTCTGTCTGTTCATCAGTCTATCTGTCTATATAAAATATATATACATACATACATACATATATATATATATATATGTATCTGTCTGTCTCTCTATCTATCTATTTATCTATCCTTCAGTCTGTCAGTCTGTCTGTCCATCTAACTATCTGTCTATCTGTCTGTCTATCTATCTATCTATCTATCTATCTATCAAACACACACGCGCGCACACACACACATACAACAACACAC
>JAPXFY010000267.1:30000-40000 GCA_030674185.1 Monoplex corrugatus
GAAACAATATCTCAGCTGCCTCAATCTTGTTCTGGCTTTGCTTGTTGACTGTCTACGCCTCGCAACCATACAACAGTATTGGTTCTATATAACATTTAAGAACTCTCTTCCTGATGTTAATTGATGGTAAGAATGCTTTTCATCTTCTTGAACGTTGTTTTGGCTTGGCCGATTCTGCTGGCTATTTCTGATGAGCATCTGCCGTTCCCAGGTATTTAAACTTATCAGCCTGTCTCAAGGTTGTGCCATTTGCTGTTATTTTGCATGAGGGGATTTCATGTTTTTTTTTTATTGATCACCATGACTTCAGTCTTCCTGCTGTTTAGTTCTAACCCCTTACCTTTGCTTTCTATTTTTAGTATATTCACAAGGTTTTGTAGGTCCCTTTCACTTTCTGCAATTAGCACGGTGTCACCTGCGTATCGAATGTTGTTTATCATTATTCCTCCAACCTTTAATCCAGGGTCTTAATCTAAGTTTCTCATGATATTTTCACTGTAAAGTGAAAACAGTTCTGGTGACAAAACACAACCCTGTCTGACTCCTCTTTTGATATTTTGGAAAGAGCTTCTATCGTTTTTTTTTATTCTTATTTATGCTTTGTTGACTACACCACGGCTTTCGATCGAGTAAGACATGATGAATTGATCAACCAACTGGAGAGACTCAATGTTGATGGAAAAGATCTGCGAATAATCAGAAATATGTACTGGGAACAAACAGCTGCAATGAGAATAGAAAACAATGTAAGCTCTTTCCAAAACATCAAAAGAGGAGTCAGACAGGGTTGTGTTTTGTCACCAGATCTGTTTTCACTTTACAGCGAAAATATCATGGGAAACCTAGAAGACCCTGGATTAAAGGTTGGAGGGAAAATGTTAAACAACATTCGATACGCAAATGACACCGTGCTAATTGCAGAAAGTGAAAGGGACCTACAAAACCTTGTGAATATACTAGAAATAGAAAGCAAAGGTAAGGGGTTGGAACTAAACAGCAGGAAGACTGAAGTCATGGTGATCAGTAAAAAACATGAAATCCCCTCATGCAAAATAACAGCAAATGGCATAACCTTGACACAGGTTGATAAATTCAAATACCTGGGAACGATCATTTCATCAGACGGCAAATGCACATCAGAAATAGCCGGCAGAACCGGCCAAGCCAAAACAGCATTCGGGAAGATGACAGGCATTCTTACCAACAAATGCCTATCAATTAACATCAGAAAGAGAGTTCTTGAATGTTATATAGAACCAATACTGTTGTACGGATGTGAGGCATGGACAGTCAACAAGCAAAGCCAGAACAAGATTGAGGCAGTTGAGATGTGGTTTCTAAGAAGAATGTTGAGAGTTCCATGGACAGCAAAGAGACAGTCTTGATGGAGGCAGACACAAGTAGATCACTCATAAGGAAGATTAGGAAAAGACAGGGAACATTTATAGGCCATGTTATGAGGAAGGGGGATTTGGAGCACCTGGTCACAAGGGGAAAGCTGGAGGGAAAGAGAGCGCCAGGTAGACCCAGGGAGAAAATGCTGGACGGACTTGCAGAGAGGCTGGGGACGGGGGTGGGTGGGAGAGATGCTAGGGGCAACGAGAGATAGAGACAGATGGAAGTCCATGATCGCTAAGGCCATGCGGCAGGGCACCTGATGATGATGATGAGCCCCTGTCTTCTTTGGAAGTGCAATGAAAATTGATTTTGACATATCTTTGGGGATTTTTCCAGTGTCATAAATTTCATTTAGGAGGACTGTTGTTTTTTTTTATACCGAATACTTCCAGGGCTTCAATTATCTCTGTGGTAATGTTGTCTGGTCCTAGGGCTTTTCCTGGTTTCATCTTTTTCAATGCTGCTCTAACTTCATTTTTCATTATGGGTGATCCTTCAAAGTTCTTTCTTATAATGTGTTCTACGTTTCTGTCATCTTCAAAAAGGTCTTTAATGTACTCTCCCCATCTGTCTAATATTTTCTCTTTTTCCATGAGGGGCGTACCATCTTTGGATTTTAAGCAACCAGTTGATGTGCATGTATTTTTCCTGTGGACAATTTCTTCAATTCGTCTGTACATACCCTGAGGATCCGTTTTGTTTTCGTCTTATATTTCTTTGCATTTTGTTTTCAGCCAAGCTTCCTTAGCTTCATTGCACCTATTGCTGATTTCTTTGTTTATCTTCCTGTATATTTCCTCGTTCTCTTTGCCTTCCTCCGTTCTTCCATCAAGCCCAAGATTTCTTTTGTCATCCAGTTCTTTTTTGCTTTCTATCTACTACAAGGATTTCTTCACAAGCTTCATTTATCGAATTTCTGGACTTAGTCCATTGTTCTTCACTGTCACCAACGTCTTCCAGAGCACTGAATTTGTTTTGAACATGTACATTAAATTCTTGACGTATCACTTCATCTGTCTTTAAGAGTCCAAGATCTAGTTTGATGTTGCTTTTGGTCTGTTTCCTTTTCCGTAATTTCAACCTAAATCTTCCCACACAGGATTGTGGTCACTGTAGCCGTCTGCGCCTGGTAGTGGTTTTGCTGACAGTAAAGAATTTCTAAATCTTTTATTAATGAGGATGTAGTCAATCTGATTTTGGTATTATCTCCTGGACTCATCCAAGTCCATTTTCTTTTAATAGGTTGTTCAAACCAGGTGTTTCCTACTATGAACTCGTTCATCTGTGCCCATTCTACAAGTTTCCCTCCCCTTTCATTTTGTGTACCAAGGCCATGAGGTCCAATTATGTCCTCTACCCTATCCTTTCCCACTTTAGCTTTAAAATCACCCATTATTATGGTGACTTCTTGTGATTTACATTGGGCCTTGGCCATCTCTAATACTTCGTAGAAGTTGTCGATGTCTTCCTGAGTGCTTGTGGATGTTGGTGCATACATCTGAATGATGTTGATATCAAATGGTCTGCCTCTCAGTTTGACCAGCAAGACTCTGTCAGACACAGCCCAATATCCCTTAACTGCTTTTGAATTGTCCCTGTCCATTACAATGCCTGCTCCTCTTTCATGTGAGTTTCCACCAGAGTATATCACTGTACATGTATACTCTCCGGATGTTATCATGCCTGCTCCCTTCCATATGACTTCCCCTAGTCCTAAAATACTAATGTTAAGCCCTTCCATCTCCATTTTGACATTGTCTAATTTGCCTTTTTGGAACAAAGTTCTTATGTTCCATGTTGCTATTTTAGTATTTTTGAGTTTGAGTTTGGTCGCAGAAGCTTGCTGATGGTCTGGATAATCATAGAAAACATGTACTCGGTAGAACGCCAGGACCTTGCCAGTGTGTAGAGTTTACGCTCAGATCTTGCCCAGAGTTTTTGCCATGATCAGTTTGGATTTTATCCATCACATGGCATCTATAGCTTCAGTCTCACCTGTCTCACCTGTCAGCGTCACCGGGTTCGGTGTTGGCCGCTGCACATCCAGACACCCACCATCTCCTTCCAGGCTGCTCTGTGTTGACTTTTGTGGACAATTTCTTGAATGATTAAGCCATTGATGTTGGTTATGTTCTCGATGTATGAGATTGGAGGTCTCACTTTCTTCCTTTTTGCCTCTGTTTTTCCTTGAAAGATGGTTGCCATGAGGACCGTGTTACAGCATCAGTGCACCTGAAATGTATTTCAAGCGTGGACACAGCATCCTGAGAAACTGAACCTGAAACTGACTGGCACCTTTACAAAACAAACCAAACAAAACAAAACAAAACCAAACAAAACAAAACGAAACGAAACGAAACAAAACAAAACAAACAAAACAAAACAAAACGAAACAAAACGAAACGAAACGAAACAAAACAAAACAAAACGAGACAAAAAACAAAACAAACAAAACAAAACGAAACAAAACGAAACAAACAAACAAACAAAAACCTTCCGCACTCCCCGACCCCCTCTACTAGAGCTGAAGTGTTGGGATCATTTACTTACAGGAGTTACTGGAGTTATTGGAGTTATTTCTGGAGGGATTCGCCACGCTCGGACACCTCCATATGCCCTCCATCCAATCCGCCAGCAGTTATCTGACAGATTCCCTGAGCATGCACAAAAATCCTGTGCGCTGGCAAGGTCTTGGAATGTTTAAAGGTGGAGAAGGGACCTATCAAACATTTAAGCTGGCTCCACCAGAACGATAGAAACATTAGGATGGGCAACCAACAGGCCAGTGGACCTATCAAACACTAAAGCTGGCCCCATCAGAATAATGGAAACATTAGGATGGGCAGCGAACAGGCCAGTTTTTATTAATGTCACGGGCTGGGATTGAACTCAAGATATCAGACTTTACTCACAGGATAAGAAGGCAAAAGCGATCTTGTACAGAGGCTCTCCAGCACCACGCAAGTCTCTGATGAGGAACAAGGTTTCCCGCTGAGGCCAGCTGACAATGCTCCGGAGTTCCCTTACGTCAGTGACTCCAACACCCACGGCTAGAATGTGAATACCTGCACATGCACCATACCAGTGTGTCTACTGATGTCAAGTGAATGTTCAGCTTCATTTTTGTTTCGAGCAGGTCTACGTAAGAACAAAAGGTACTTCATTGAATGTATCACATCATCATATGTGCCCTGCCGCATGGTGTTGGCGATCATGGCCAACGAATCTATCCCTTGTCACTGCAAGTACATCTCCTACTTAGCCCTGATATGGTTCTACACAGTCAGCTGGGCTTTAAACACTAACATCTCCCACCCTCTCTGTCCTCAGCCATCCAACAAGTCAGTCCAATATTTTCTCCCTGGTCTACCCATTGTTCTCTTTCCCTACAGCTTTTCTGTTGTGACCAGGTGCTCTAATTCCCCTTTCCTCAAAGAATGTCTTATAAATGTTGCTTGTCTTTTCCTATTATTCTTTGTTAATGATTCTCTTGTGTCTGCCTCCATCAAGACTGTCTCGTTTGTTTTCTTTGCTGCCTATGGAACTCTCATCATTTTTCTTAGAAACCACATTTCAGTTGCCTCAATCTTGTTCTGATTTTGCATGTTGACTGTCCACGCCTCAACACCATACAACAGTATCAGTTCTATACAACAGTGGAATGTATAGTTGTGTCATTACATACAAACAGACTCTGCCAGTATCACACAGTCCAATGTGCCTTGACCACTGACATATGGACAGTGACCTTCACCTGCTGTCACGTGATGTATCTGTTTCTGTCTGTTTGTCTGTCTGTCCCTCTCTTTCTCTGTCTCAGTAACACAGCATGGGATAAGCAGGGTACATGTAACCAGTGAGTCATAGCTTGGACTTAAAATAGCTGATATGGTCAGAATTGAGTCAGCTGACATATTTCCATGTTTCGAATCTTTAACATCATGTATTCAATTTCCTGAAGCGTTAGGATAACTTATAACTCAAAAGCACCCTCAAAGGCAATTTCTGTTGGTTTTTTTCAAAAATTGCTACGAGTGCATCAAAGTACCCTCAAAAGCATTTTCTGTACTTTATTTTTTTTCAAAAACTGCTATGAGTGTATCAAAGCACTCTCAAAAGCAATTTCTGCATTTCATTTTTTTCAAAAATTGCTATGACTGTATCAAAGTACCCTCAACAGCATTTTTTGTATTTTCTTTTTTCAAAAATGTTATGAGTGTATTACATCCCCTAACAAAATTGTACAGTTCAAAGGCGTGTATACAAAAAGTATATTAGCCAAAATACTTCAGTTTTTTTCTCACAGATAATTTACAAACTTTGATATTTTAAAGAGTTAAATTTTAAAAATTTGCACTTAAGCCTGGTGTTCCCATGCTGGGTGACTGCCTGAGCAAAAACAGTTTGAAACCAACCCTGTCCCTTGGCCTCTTCAGCCTTCTTGATGACGTCAGTAGTGTTCATATCAGACACGGCGTCAGTGACCAGGAGAATGACGTCAGACGCATCACTACGATCTCCATTTTGTACAGAGAACATCATTCTCACCGACTGTAACATATAACAATCAAAATGGCACACACATGTAAAAACTAAAGCTTTTTAAGCAGATTTTGTTCTGTCCATACATCTTCATTTTCATCTGTATCTCCAATATCTGTTCTCCCTGCCATTAAACGATTCTTTGCTGTTTACAGAACAGCTGTCCTCTCCCAGAAAGAACAACCCTCGTGAAGGCCACGGGAAAATTGAATCAGATGTACACGAGTTGTATCACGAATACTTACTTCCTTAGTTACTTACTTATTTACTTACTTACTTACTTACTTACTTACGTACTTACTTACTTACTTACTTACTTACGTACTTACTTACTTGCTTGCTTGCTTACTTACTTTACTTACTTTACTTTATTTACTACTTACCTATGTATTTTCTCTTTTCTTTCCTCGGAAATGAACGACAGACTGGAGGAGCTCTGGTTAAGGAAATGTTGTCTTCACCTTGTTGATAAGCAGCTCAGGCTTTGTGCATTGACTGGGGTGTTCTGTCATGTGAGATGAGTGAATACTGAGTAGATAGATGTGTTGTGATTCACACCTTTCATTATTTACGTACTTTCTTTATATGTCTGTTCTTTTCTTTGAAGATAGACTACACAGATACACATGTCATTTACATGTATCCAAGATTGTTCCAATGATAGGCTGATATGATACTAGTATAAAAAAAATACAGACTATGTCAAACATAAGCTAGGTGGGGCCCTCAGGACCCAGCCAGCTCATGGGTTTATGTGCAGATGAAGACGTGGCTAAATGGACCCCGGAAATTTCCTGTGACCCACTATTTTTAGCAGTTTTACAAAAATTCTGAGCCCCTTCTATTTGCAATAAAGACATAAAGTTATACATTTTTAGAAAGTTCATTATGTCTACTTTTTAAAAATGAAACCAACTTGTATGAGTAATGCAGGTAAAATTTCCAAAATATCAGGTCAAAATGCCATGTAAATGCAAAAAAATTTAAAAGTTCTGGTCATGTTTACACACATGCAACATTATAAAATCAGTTCATTGTCAATATTTTCATACCTTAAGTGTCTTTTTGGGTCAAATGATGGCAGGAGAAGCTTTGAACAGCAAAATTTCAGCTAGTTTGATCCTTTTCACAGTCACTTATGCCACAAAATAAAAAAGATTGTCAGTCACAGACGCTTAGGGTACGGCAAAAACATTGCCCGATTCAGACAAAGAAAAGTGTTGGCAGACAGTCTAAGGGAAGGAACTGTGTAGTGGAAAGTTTCAACTTGATGACTGGTTGATTTCCCTTGAATAGCAAGGCCGGTTCACATAGTGAAAACTTAATAACGTCCGCCGATTCCCTGGAAGCGGCACGTCGTTTATGACGTCACAGACGGCCACTTCCTCTGAAGCAGCACGGCGTCATTGAGTTAAAAACTTGTGCCATGATCACCATGCACATGGCATCTGTGACGTTAGTGCATATGGAATTCGTTCTGGAGTGCAGAGACGTCGCCTTGAGAAACTGAAACTAAAACTGTCACACATACAAGTAATCTAGGACAGAGAGACAGACAGAATAGACATGCAGACAAAGAAACAGAGACAAAGAGAGTGAGACAGATATCTAACAAACAGATAGTCACACATTTCTCACATGGAGAGCTCCAGCTATATTGGTACCCCCTGATGACAACAAAGGCATGTTTTTTATATCATTCTCAGTGATGTCGCTAAAATCTTTCAAGGAAAACTGCACATGAGCCTGTGAAGCAAACAGCATGAAGCCCAGTCGTACATGGACTCCACAGCTGTTCATGGTTTTCAGCATCAGTGTCAGTTGTTCTGCGAAAAACTGGTAGTCACTGTCTGTCTGTGCACTGGTGGAGTGGAACATGATGACCAGGTCCACACCACGAACTACTGCATGATCTGATGGGGTATCAGCTGTACACACACACACACACACACACACACACACACACACACACACACACACACACACACAAGCGCGAGCGCACGCGCGCACACACAGACACCCACACCCACACAAGCAAACACACACACAGACACACACACATAGACACAAACACACACAGAGACATACACAGAGACATACACACACAAAACACAACACAACACACTCACTCAGACACACACACACAGACAGACACAGACACAGATACAGACGCACACACACGCACATACACACACATACACACACACACACATACATACATATATATACATACATAGAGATATATATACATATATACAATAAATACAAACAAACACACACACACACGCTCGCGCATGCAGGTACACGTACATACACACGCAGGCACACACATGTATTAGCACTTAAGTACAACGATGAAATATTGGCAGAAAGTTACAGAAAACAAACACACACACACACACATATATATATATATATATATATATATATATATATATATATATATATATATATATATATGTGTGTGTGTGTGTGTGTGTGTGTACATACATACATACATACATACATACACACATCTATACATATTATATATATATATATATATATATATATATATATATATATATATATATATATATATATTGTGTGTGTGTGTGTGTGTGTGTGTGTGTGTGATGGTGGGGTGGTAAGGATGAAGGTGAGGACAGGAGGCAGAAGAGCAGAAGAGCGCAGATGGTAGTGCAGCCTGGTAAAGAAGACCCATGGAAGGCAGAGCCAGTGTTTCTCTCTTTTATTTTGACCCAAACGTTCCAGACCAGACCAGAGGAGAATGGCATGCATGACTCACACTCATCCGCTTATAAACTCGGCCAGTGAACCGCACAGACACCACCGCGAGTCTGCGGAGGAATCGACAATTTGGGGCTCCTTAGAGGCCAAATTTGTGTTTCCTCCTGCAAACTCAGCGGTGTTTATCTTGCGATCCACATAACAAATATCATCATATTATATATCACAAAAATCTACACAGCACATAGATTGCTGTGGTTTACATCATTTTTCATAATATTCACTTAGATCGAAACTATGAGCGATTTAAATCAATGTTTACACTTTGCTGAAAGGGGTTTTAGCTGTATTTTTACGTATTTAAGCAGTTGATATTAATCCATGAAAATATCAAATAAATGGGTAATTAGAGATAACCGAGAAGTTTGTGTGGACATACTTCGAATAGGTAAATCAACCTCTTGGTGCTGAAATTGATCGATAAACAGGTGAATGAAAACACAACTGATCCTAATTTGGACACGCGCAGTCCGACCACAGTACGGAATGCCAGAATCTCTTCTAATACCTTACTGCTTAGCAATATTTTATTGCAGAATCAGTTCTGTTTATAAAAGGAGCAAAAATGTAAATGTGCTTATGTATTCTAAATCAGATTTCAGACATTGTCGTGTGATTGATAATTAGATTCTACATCCCGGCAAGATGGCGGTCATTTTGGCGGTTTGTCGCACCTAAATTTGGCCTGAACTTTCTTTAATGCAACCTTAATATCTAATGATTAAAGGTGTGATGTGGTTCGAATGAAAGATTAGAATATCAAACATTCTAATCGTGATCTTAAAATGTCCACAATTTATTTCATTATCTTACAAATTTCCGATTATCGTCATGGCTCACTGGTCGAAAATTTGGATCTATAGATCTAGTACCGAAATTTCACCTCGAGGACATTTTCCATAAGAAATACATACTTTTCTAGAATGCACAAGCTACTTATTTCCTAGCTTTTAAGGGTTTAAATAGAATTTCCTAATATTATTGAGTATCAAAGACGTCTGCTACACGCCGTTGGGTGTGCACGACTACATATATATATATATATACATGTATGTGTACGTATAAATCTATAAATCTATGTGTGAGCGCTCTAGTTTCTGAGTCCTTTTCTTCTCATGTATTCAAGTAAGTGCATATCTATGTGCATACGAGTGAATAATTAAATTAATAGATGATACAATGATGGACAGAAGGTATAAATGAATAATGACTGATAGATCTGTGAACAGATACAACGTCATGGTTGTATTTATGTATGTGCAGGTATATA
>JAPXFY010000267.1:45000-68959 GCA_030674185.1 Monoplex corrugatus
GGTAGTGTTTTATCATGATGATGTGAATATTATCAGGCATAGTGAGGTAGTGTGTTTATTATGATGAGTGAATATTATCAGGCATAGTGAGGTAGTGTGTTTATTATGATGAGTGAATATTGTTGGCATAGTGAGGTAGTGTTTATTATGATGAGTGAATGTTATCAGGCATAGTGAGGTAGCGTGTTTATTATGATGAGTGAATATTATCAGATATAGTGAAGTAGTGTTTATTATGATGAGTGAATATTATCAGGCATAGTGATGTAGTGTTTATTATGTGAGTGAATATTATCAGGCATAGTGATGTAGTGTTTATTATGTTGAGTGAATGTTATCAGGCCTAGTGAAATAGCGTGTTTATCATGATGAGTGAATATTATCAGATATAGTGAGATAGTGTTTATTATGATGAGTGAATATTATCAGGCATAGTGAGGTAGTGTGTTTATCATGATGAGTGAATATTATCAGGCATAGTGAGGTAGTGTGTTTATCATGATGAGTGAAAATTATCAGGCATAGTGAGGTAGCATGTTTATCATGATGAGTGAATATTATGAGGCATAGTGAGGTAGTGTGTTTATCATGATGAGTGAATATTATCAGGCATAGTGGGTAGTGTTTATCATGATGAGTGAATTATATCAGGTATGGTGAGGTGGTGTGTTTATTATGATGAGTGGATATTATCAGGCATAGTGAGGTAGTGTTTATTATGATGAGTGGATATTATCAGCATAGTGATGTAGTGTTTATTATGTTGAGTGAATGTTATCAGGCATAGTGAGGTAGCGTGTTTATCATGATGAGTGATATTATCAGGATAGTGAGGTAGTGTTTATTATGATGAGTGAATATTATCAGGCATAGTGAGGTAGTGTGTTTATCATGATGAGTGAATATTATCAGGCATAGTGAGGTAGCATGTTTATTATGATGAGTGAAATTATCAGGCATAGTGGGTAGTGTTTATCATGATGAGTGAATTATATCAGGTATGGTGAGGTGGTGTGTTTATTATGATGAGTGGATATTATCAGGCATAGTGAGGTAGTGTTTATTATGATGAGTGGATATTATCAGGCATAGTGATGTAGTGTTTATTATGTTGAGTGAATGTTATCAGGCATAGTGAGGTAGCGTGTTTATCATGATGAGTGATATTATCAGATATAGTGAGGTATGTTTATTATGATGAGTGAATATTATCAGGCATAGTGAGGTAGTGTGTTTATCATGATGAGTGAATATTATCAGGCATAGTGAGGTATGTGTTTATTATGATGAGTGAATATTATTAGGCATAGTGAGGTAGCATGTTTATCATGATGAGTGAATATTATCAGGCATAGTGAGGTAGTGTGTTTATCATGATGAGTGAATATTATCAGGCATAGTGAGGTAGCATGTTTATTATGATGAGTGAAAATTATCAGGCATAGTGGGTAGTGTTTATCATGATGAGTGAATTATCAGGTATGTGAGGTGGTGTGTTTATTATGATGAGTGATATTATCAGGCATAGTGAGGTAGTGTTTATTATGATGAGTGGATATTATCAGGCATAGTGAGGTAGTGTGTGATTATGATGATGAGTGAATATTTTTCAGGCGTGAGGTAATATGTTGAGTGAATATCAATGGGCATAGTGAGGTAATATGTTTATTATGAGTGAATATTATTGGGGATTGTGGAGCGTGTGTTTTTTATGAGTGAATATTATCAGGTATAGAGTGATGTGTTTATTATGATGAGTGAATATTATCAGGTATTGTGAGGTAGCGTGTCTATTAGTGAATATTGCTGGGCATGGTGAGGTAGTAGTGTGTTTACCGTTTCAAAATATACACAGTACTTCAACAGGCAAAAAAAAAGAAAAACACACAGTGTTACTAGGGGCAGGAGTGTTCAGCGAGGAGTTCGAACTCGAAGTACTCGCAATGTAGACAGTTGAAGTTAGCATTCATTGTTCATTAAGTACACCAAGTTTGGTATGCATCAGACTGGCATTTTTCCCAGTACATGCTCAGGCCAGCACAATGATTTGTCAGTGGCAGCTGCAGCCACAAAGAAAAACCAATCACGCTAGAGAACAAAACAGTTCAGGTGGCTGTTTGATTGTGTTGGCGTAACAAACGTTCATTTTCTATTCCTCAAGTGTTTTGGATGGTTATGTTTCACTACGTGTCAGTACATGTAATACTTTTGCTTCAGACTGCTGTTATAAACACGCAGCGGTAGTCATGTCATAGTAATGGTTATGATGATCATAATGTTCAGACCTTCCACCAAGAACAGAGTCTGTGTGACAAGGCTATACTGACAGTGAAATGACTGCAGCCCTATTGTGGGCCCCTGAAAAAATGCCACATACCTAAACATTTAGAATCTGACTTCCATAACATGCAATGTGGAATCTGACTTCCATAACATGCAATGTGGAATCTGACTTCCATAACATGCAATGTGGAATCTGACTTCCATAACATGCAATGTCCTTATGTCAATTAAGCCTGAGAGGTATGGACACCAATCGTCTTTGTCAGAAAATTTAAACACCACCCTCCATGACGCATCTCCAAAGTAGATGAAACTCGATTATGTTGTCCCAGTCTTCACAAAAGAAAACTCAATCCTAGGTAGGATCCAGTCTATGTACTCACTTTTTATTGACAGGTATGAGTTGTCCATTGGCACAGACGTGGTAGGACTGAAGTATGGAGATGTCTGTGGGAATAGCACAGCCTGTCTCATCACTGTCATCGTCGCAGTCACTGTGTCCATCACATACCAAAGCGTAATGAACTTGACCCCTTAGCGTGCAGTCAAACAGTTTGAAGTTATGGGGGGACCACGACTGCCCTTTGTTGTTCTGGGGACAACGCTGAAACTGAAACACGAAAGAACCATCCGTACAATTTTTTAGTCTGACGGTGGTAGGCAAAGCTGTTGTGTTGTTGTACGTGCTGTTCAAAGGAAGCCTAATGGATGGTGGGGTCTTGGCTTTCATGTCAGTTGAGCTGACATTGTCTTTCATACAAAGAAAACCAACCACGGAAATGTTGTGGTCACATTCTGATCCATAAAACATTATTGTTGATACTTTTCCCTGTGAGAAGAAAAGTGCGAACTTGGAGTCTAACTGGATGCCTCGCTGTGGCAGCTGACCATGATTTATGATTCCTTGTCCCCATTGCCACATATGTCGATACTGTGACTCCATCTGTACTGAACTGCTGAAAATGGGTTTGTACGTCAAATTAACAGCCAGACACATAGCAGAAATACCTGTTCGAGCAATCACAGGTTCCAACAATTTAGGTTCTACAGGCGCTGGTAGGACTGCTAGTTTACCACCAGACTGTGGATCACAAGGCTGAGGCATGTCCTTTGTGGATGTGATGACCACTTGAAGACAGCGGTCATGATGGAGAAACCAGGGATTACCACAGGAGTCAGACCTGTAGGGACAATCAGCAGGTTCATCCTCTCCCCCTACACACTGCTGCACCTTGTCACACAGGATATAGGCAGGGATGGTGACAGACGAACACTCATACAGATCATCGTCTGCAACCAGAGGAGCCACACGTGTGAACGTTGTGTGTGTGTCTGATAAAGCTGTGGGCATGAGATGCAGGGGATGAGTAGAGTAATTGAAGGTAAAACTGGACGGGGCGTTCTCTACAGTGAAGAAAGGCCAGGGCATGGCTCTGACACACACAGAAATGTCACTGTGAGGCAAGATCAGGACAGCAGTGGTCAGATCAGGATGACGAAACAGCAGTTGCTCCTCAATGTGACGACCTCCGGCATACACTTCCAGACGTTCATACCATTTGATGTTAAAGTCAGTGAAGTGCAGAACTATGCCCTGCTTGTCTGGGGCCGGCGTGATGTGCCAGGAAAGTTCGTGGATACACCAACAGCTCTGGGCAGGTTCAGTCCACAGTACACGACCTTCAGGTTCTGTAAGGTGTGTGCTGTGGCTGTGGATCTGTGTCCAGTTACAATGAAAACAGCTGTCTATGTCGTTTTCTGATTTGGGGCTTACAGGCACTGTCCAACCGCCTGTTGTATCAGACTTTGTGGCAGTTGAAATGAGTTGGCTTGTACTTCTTAATCTATCAGATTCTGTGACGGTTACAAACAGTGGTTTTGTACCCATAAAACTGAATGCTTCAGACTTGCTGAAAGTTGAAGGAGACAGGCTTGTGCCGCTAGAGCCGTCATGGTTGCTCTGATCCCAGCTGCTGTTTCTGATGACTACAGTAGGCTCAGTTTCTCCCATGTCTGTCTGTTGCCGCTGGTCCAGATCATCAGTCCAGGTTTGCGTCTTGCTAAATGCTGACACCTCACTGACCTGACCAGGCTGAACGTTGTCTGTTTTCTTAGAGTTCACTGTGGCTGCCGTGGCTCTTTCATTCTGAGTGTACACGTCGTCTGTGACTGACCACAGTATCACCATCACAAAGACTAAAACATAACAGCTTTTTCTGCTCACATTTTTCTGGTTCTGGTAGTGGAACAAGTGCTGATGTTTGCATATGGTCAGCATTGTGTTTCAGTCAGTAGAGCATCTGGCTTTGTCTGTTTAAAGTATGGTGAACATTCCAATGAGTTTGTCTGATAAGTATATTCCTAATTTTTCTGCAACATCACCAGGTTTTGTCGAAAGCAGAACGATCAAAATAAAACGATGAAACAATGATAATAGAAATTTGAATCTGACGCTAAATTTCAACAAGCATGCAAAGCATTTAAAAAGATATTTTAAGAATGCATCCCTGATATCGAAACCTGGATGACCTAGAAAATTTGGAAAAAAACAACAAAAAAACAAAAACTGAAGCACTGATTTTCTCTGTTTTTGTTACACTGCCTCATTCCTTGTCCTCTTAATAATAATAATAATTACAATATTTATATAGCGCAAAAAATCTTGATAAAATCAAATCTAAGCGCTAAAACAGACACACACGCACGCACGCACGCACACACACGCACACACACACACACAACACATACACACACACACACACACACACATGGCTATAAATGGGGAGAAAGAATAAAAACAATGGAAAATTATAGAGAGCATACTATATACAATTATATATTACAATGTGATTCCCTTCTGAGCGGAGACAGGCTGCAGAGGGGGTTGAGTGAGGTCAGGATTTCATGCAGAGGAGAAAAGGTGAGTTTTGAGAGCGGATTTGAAGGAGACAAAAGTAGGTTGCTGACGGACTGAGAGAGGAAGTTTGTTCCAGGAGAGTGGACCAGAAACAGAGAAGGCTCGTGGACCATAGGTATTGAGCTTAGTGCGTGGAAAGCGAAATGTCAGAGGATCGGAGGCAGAGCAGAGGGTACGTGAGGGAACATAGATCGCAAGTGGGCTTGACAGGTAATCGGGGGCTGCGTTATTGAGGCTTTTGTAGCACATGGTGTCTAGTTTGTACACTATGCGCTTTGATACAGGGAGCCAGTGAAGTTGTGCCAGGAGAGGAGATATGTGGTCAGCTTTTTTCTTTTTGAGTACAAGGTGTGCAGCATTGTTTTGAATGCGCTGTAGGATGTGAATGGTGGAGGCAGGAAGACCAGACAGGAGTGAATTGCAATAGTCAGTGCGAGACATTATGAAGGAGAGAACGAATTTTGCAGTTGTTTCGACAGAGAGATACCTCCTGATCAGGCTTATACGATGGAGGTGATAGTAGCAAGATCTGGCAGTTTGAGAAACAAAGTTGTTCATGGAGAGGGTAGAGTCAATGCAGACACCAAGGTTTTTAGCTGAATCAGAAATTGGGACTGATGTGTTACATAATGGGAGAGAAAGAGGAGGCAGCTGAGAAAGTTTCTGACGGGTGCCAATGAGGATAGCTTCTGTCTTGTCGTCGTTAAGCTGAAGTTTATTGTATGTCATCCAGTTCTTAATGTCCGAGTAACACTCAGTGGTGCGAGTCAACAGGCGCTGTATATTGTCAGGTGAGTCACTGTCTGGAAGTTGGGTGTCATCAGCATAGAAGTGGTGTTTATAGAGTGGGAGTTGTTGATGGTGGACAGGGGGGAGGTGTAAAGAGTGAAAAGAACAGGCCAAGGACAGATCCTTGTGGAACACCACAGGTCAGGTATGCAGGTTGAGAGTAAGTGCCATTGATGAGAACAGTTTGTTTTCTGTTTGATAGATATGAAGTGAACCAGGAGAGAGCAATGTCAGAGATGCCAAAAGTATGATGAAGTCTAGAAAGGAGAATACCATGATCAATGGTATCAAAGGCTGCAGACAGATCAATGAGTATGAGGAGAGAGACTTTGCCAGTAGCAGTTGCAAGGAGGAGATTGTTGAGAATGTGTAGTAGGGCAGTTTTAGTGCTATGGCACTGGCGGTAGGCTGACTGGAAAGGATTAAGGAGATTGTTGGTAGACAGGTGGGAGTTCAGTTGGTTGAGGACAACTTTTTCAAGGAGTTTTGACAAGAAAGAGAGATTAGAGATAGGCCGGTAATTTTTCAGTTCATTTGGGTCTAAATTGTTTTTCTTGAGGAGAGGGTGAACAATAGCAGACTTGAAAGAATCTGGGACAGTTCCAGTTTGAAGAGAAGTGTTGATGATGTCAGTGATGAATGGGAGGAGAGTAGGGAGACAGTCGGAGTAGAGAGAACCTGGAAGAGGATCCAGTTCGCAGGTTTTGAACGACATGGATGTGATTGTGTTGAGAATTTCTTCTTGTAAGACTGGGGTAAAAGTAGTAAGAGGTGTGCCAGAGAAGGAAGGGTCAGGTGGCATGGTTGACAGGGTGTCCTGTCAAGCCTGTCACGAAGAGTTTG
This sequence comes from Monoplex corrugatus, assembly GCA_030674185.1. Classification (NCBI taxonomy): domain Eukaryota; kingdom Metazoa; phylum Mollusca; class Gastropoda; order Littorinimorpha; family Ranellidae; genus Monoplex; species Monoplex corrugatus. The sequence continues at coordinate 51,833 of JAPXFY010000267.1, forward strand.
TATTTTGGTGGTGAAATACTTGGAGAATACAGATGGGAGTTCTTCATTTGTGTGTTTTGTCGGGAGAGGTAAATCTTTTCGTGTGCCAAGGAGATGATTCATGGTTGTAAAGAGTTCTTTTGAAGAAGAGGCAATCAGGATTTTGGTTTGGAAATAACTTGTTTTTGCAGATGCAATGAGGGTGGATACTCTTCCATTGCTGTTGGCTCTAACATCATCATCATCATCATCATCATCATCATCATGTGCCCTGCCACATGGCGTTGACGATCATGGCCCTACACACGGATCTATCCCTTGTCGCTGCAAGTACATCTCCCAACCTCTTCTGTCCTCAGCCACCCTGAAAGTCCGTCCAACATTTTCTCCCTGGGTCTACCTGGCGCTCTTTTTTCCCTCTAGCTTTCCTGTTGTGACTAGGTGCTCTAATTTCTCTTTCCTCATAAACTATCCTATATATGATGCTTGCCTTTTCCTTAATATTCTTCCTTAATGTTTTTCATGTGTCTGCCTCTTTCAAGACTGTCTCGTTTGTTTTTTTGCTCCAATCAGAAAGTTTGATGTATCAGCTTCAAGTTTTCATTAGGTTCGAAGTGGTATCTCAATGGCCATTGGTCAAAGAACTCGGTTAAGTGACCCACCCAGCTGTCACTTTCACTCGACTTTTCAAGATGGCAGACGACGAATCACAACCAGGCCCAAGCTCGGGAAAAAGAAAGCGTACACCCAAGGATATTCGGATTTTCACTGGAAAGATCCTAATGTAGTTTTAGAAATGATGGAAGATACAGAATTTCTCAAGATGTATGGCGAAGCATCGTCAGATAATTCTCTGGACGAGGAAGATGAAGGCGATGAAGTGCGGCGTGTCGGTGCTGACGTCAACATCGCTCCGATTGTGCGAGCGAACGCTGACAGAGAAGAAAGAGCAGAACTAGAAACAGAATTTGAGGATATAGATGACCCAGACCACCAGCAAGGTGACGGACAGTCCAGTGAATCAAGTGAAATGAGGGAAAATGAAGAAGAGATACAAGAACCGACGTCGGAGAGCACCGACAATGACACAACTCGGCGAGCTACGCCCAACACACGAACACACGCCTTCACGTGGTCAGCGATTGTTGATAGCTCAGCAGTCCGAGCGAGAGGACGGGGCAGAGACTGGTGTCTTAACCTATTGTCTTGTGTTTTGGCCAACTTCGCTGACTGACGGTTAGGTTGTGTGCGCGTGTAATCTGCCCAGTGTGAAGTGGGCGTGGCAGTGTGTGTGTGTGTGTGTGTGTGTGTGTGTGTGTGTGTGTGTGTGTGTGTGTGTGTGTGTGTGTGTGTGATACAAATACTAGTAATAGGTACTGATTGTACTTAGGTGTATGTGTGGTGTGTGCGTGCATTTCTCTCTCTCTCTCTCTCTCTCTCTCGTGTGTTTGTGTGTGTGTGTGTGTGTGTGAGAGAGAGAGAGAGAGAGAGAGAGTGTGTGTGTGTGTGTGTGTGTTTCTTGCTTACATCTAGGACTTTTAGGTGTTACTACAGGCATGCTGTGACACAAAATCACAAAATGCAAGGGAAAAAAAAAAATTTTTCAACTTCATAGGCCATGTGCTATAAAAACATTAGATAAAATAAAGTTACAACTATCATAAATGAAAAGTGTTCAATTCCCTTTCAGAAAACCATAGGTTTTATATACTTTCCTTCAGTAGTTTTTATGCTAGAATTTTTTGTTAATTATTACCCTCCACAGCCAAAAAATCCTTGGCCAATAGTTGTCACCGAGCAAAAAATATTCATGGCAGTGAAGAGGTTAACGTCAAAAGACTGTCTCATTTGTTTTAAGTCAAAAGACTGTCTCGTTTGTTTAACGTCAAAAGACTGTCTCGTTTGTTTTAAGTCAAAAGACTTTCTTGTTTGTTTTAAGTCAAAAGACTTTCTTGTTTGCTTAACATCATGCCTTTCTCTAACACTGCAAGAAATCTTGGCTTTGTCATGGACTTCTCCCTTTCTATACAACAACAGGTTATGCACGTTAGACAGATGTGCTACTGTAAGATTTAGTGTCAGTTCGGTTTCTCGGTATAATGTCTCTGAGCTCAGAATGAAGTCCATGTGAACTGTATTCTATTTTACAACAGGTTACGAAAGTCCGCCAGATATACTACTGTGAGATTAAGTGTCAGCTCAGTTTGTCAATATAATGTCTTTGAGTTCAGCCTGAAGTCCATGTGCACTGTATTCTATACAACAACAGGTATATCAGTTGTGCTACTGTGAGATTTAGTATCAGTTCAGTTTGTCAATATAATGTCTCTGAGTTCAGACTGAAGTCCATGTGCACTGTATTCTAGACAACAACAGGTATATCAGTTGTGCTACTGTGAGATTTAGTATCAGTTCAGTTTGTCAATATAATGTCTCTGAGCTCAGAATGAAGTCCATGTGCACTGCCTGCAGTTAGGCCACGTGATGGAGAAGATCCAAAATGATTATTGCATAAAACTTAAGCTTGCACATCAGCCCTGTGAGCTGGCCAGGTCTTGGGGTCTGACATAGCATATGGGTTTTATATCTTACATGTCTGTGGTTATCGCTTTGTTGGGGGATGGGTGTGGGGGGCAAGTTTCTTTATCTTGTCCACTTGTACTTTGACTGGTTTTAACGTTTGTGTAAGCTTGTGTGTGCCAAACAGTCGTGTGGGCATGCGTGCGCAAGCGTGTTTAATCGTGCTTGTGTGCAGTTGGGTGTTTGTGTGTGTGTGTGTGTGTGTGTGTGTGTGTGTGTGTGTGTGTGTGTGTGTGTGTGTGTGAGAGAGAGAGAGAGAGAGAGAGAGAGAGGCAGGTGTTGAAACAGTTTCTGATTTTATTGTTAATGTGCAAACATTTTGTGTTGTTTCCAGACAAGGAAACGTGTGTGTGCGTGCGTGCATAAGTGCGTGTGCGCGTGTGTGTGTATGTGTATGTGTATGTGTGTATGTGTGTATGTGCATGTGTGTGTGTATGTGTTTTGTGTGTGTGTGTGTGTGTGTAAATGCATCATGTGCATGTAACATAACGTGACACATACATGCCTGCAGACCAAGTTTCCTTGCTGTTTTAGAAAGGACAACAACAACAACAAAATATTTTATATGCTCATTCTCATGCCACAAGCTTTGAATCCAGCATCAGCAAAATGAAAACAGGGTCATTCCCAGCTGCTGAAACACGCTGTGATAATGACCATGCCTCTTTTTCAGCATTAAACTAAAACTGTCAACAAATCACACTTCAACGTATTCACATTTGTTTGGGATATTAAGAAGTTGAAGTATACCTTACTTGCCGTAGTCTTTCAAACCTGAATAGATGGACAGCTTGAAGCCATGAACGCTGTCAACAGTAAGACAAATACAGTGATAGGAGACAGGAATAGAAATTGGACATCTACTAATTAGAGATCCAAAACAACTGTGACTGCCTGCGTTCAAGCAAACAGGAACTAGAAATAAAAACCACGCAAATAGAACCAGAACGCGTATTTAATACAACCAGACAAGACAGGCGCAAATTTTCGGCCAAATGGCTTTTGCCAAGCGTAGACGTAAGATCACAACAAAACAGGCGCAAATTTTTGGGCAACTGGCCTTCGTCAAGCGTAGACGTAAGATCCTAAATGAACACACACCAAAGTGCTCCTACGTCTAGCCTGACAAAGGCCATAAAGTGGTTAATTAGAAAAGAAACATAAAGTAGCACTCACAGCATTGTACGTTAACTATGCATTTAACTTGATTTGGAAATGTCACTTGTGTCAAGTGGTTAGTTAGAAAGGAAACATAAAGTAGCACTCACAGCATTGTACGTTAACTATGCATTTAACTTGATTTGGAAATGTCACTTGTGTCAAGTGGTTAGTTAGAAAGGAAACATAAAGTAGCACTCACAGCATTGTACGTTAACTATGCATTTAACTTGATTTGGAAATGTCACTTGTGTCAAGTGGTTAGTTAGAAAGGAAACATAAAGTAGCACTCACAGCAATATACATTCAATATGCATTTAACTTGATTTGGAAATGTCACTTGTGTCAAGTGGTTAGTTAGAAAGGAAACATAAAGTAGCACTCACAGCTATATACATTCAATATGCATTTAACTTGATTTGGAAATGTCACTTGTGTCAAGTGGTTAGTTAGAACAGACATAAAACTAGCACTCACAACTATATGCATTCAGTATACATTTAACATGATTTGGAAATGCCACTTGTATCAAGTGGTTAATTAGAAAGGAAACATAAACTAGCACTCACAGCCATGTACGTTAACTATGCATTTAACATGATTTGGAAATGTTACTTATATCAAGTAGTTAGATAGAAAGGACATTGAGGCATGAGTTGTACTGCTACTTATGGTTCTGATATGTCTGTTTGGCGCTGACTGTTTGGCGGAGACCACCCAAACAACAATATCCTTAGATAGTGAAAAGTGTGGTGTGAATGTGTGTGCGTGTATTCACTTACATGCTCGTGTTGACAGAAAATATGGCACTTGTCTAAATTGTACTATAGTGAAAGGTAACATTAGATGTCTATGTGGTGTGCAGCAAAGCAATGAGTACCATCACAATATCTCCTCTCAATTGTTGAGGATTAAGAAACTTCGAGAAAAGAAGAGATCTTTTTCAACACCTAAAACAAAAACAGCATGCTGTTTACTTTATACATGATACACACTTTATACTCAAAAACTAGAGCGACAGATCGGAGCAGAATGGGGATATGAGTGTGTTTTTTTCATTGAATAATAGTACATCAAGAGATGCTGCAATTTTGCTTTAATAATAATCTTCGAATTTAAAATACAACAACAACAAAAACACAAGAGAGTCAAGGTAACTATATATTTCTAATAATAAAAGCAATGGGAAAGTAGATACTGCTAGTTAACATATATGGACCAAACAAAAATGACCCATGTATTTTAACAGATTCCAAAAAGAATAGAAGAACTTAGTTTTCCAAACGTCATTATAGCTGGTGACTGGAATTTACTGCGTACTCCATATCTACAAGTGTAAACACGTAAACAACTCTGAAGCACAGGAAACAGTACTTGAAACGATGACAAAGTTGGAATAGGTGGATATTTGGAGGGAATTTAACCCAGAAATTACTCGTTTCATCTGGAGGAAACAAAATCCACTTCAACAAAGCTGATTGGATTTCTTTTCAATTTCTGATATACTTATGACTAGCACAAAAATAGCAGATATTCTTTATGGATATCGAACCAACCGTTCTCCAATAATCGTATGAATCTGTTTTTTGTTTGTTTTGTTTTTGTTTTTGTTTGTTCTTTTTTGAATAAAAGAAATTTTAGAAATTTCTGGAAATTTGATCTGTCTTTACTTTTAAAGATCATAGTAATGTAGCACCATTGAAACGGTAAAAGAACAATACTCAGCACTCCCCTGTGAAAGAAGCAATATTAACACGATACCTAATGGCCAGATCCAGTTCATAATATCTCTGATCAATTGTTTTTAGTTACTCTAATTGTGGAAATATGAGTACACTACAAGTAACGAAATAGGATAAGGCCGGAGGTAGATCCAGTTCTGAAGAGAAACCAAAACGGGTTTCGCCAAAACAGATCGACATCTGGACAAATACTCACCATTAAACGCATATTGGAAGGCATAAAAACTCAAAACCTCCCAGCTGTTCTCCCATTTATCGACTTTTCCAAGGCTTTTGATTTGATCCACAGAGGAAAGATGAAGGAGATTCTAACTGCATATGGACTACCCAAGGAAACAGTAGATGCCATTATGATGCTGTTTCAGAATACCCGCTGCATGGTTCGCTCTCCCGACGGAGACACAGACTTCTTCAACATCACTACTGGAGTCCTTCAAGGAGATACGCTTGCCCCCTACATTTTCATCATCTGTCTCGACTATGTGCTGAGTAAAGCAGTGGATAAGAACAAAAAACTCGGCTTTATCCTCACAAAACAGAAGAACAGACGCTACCCTGCGGTAAAGATAACAGATACGGATTACGCTGATGACCTGGCTGTTCTCACAGACCTCCTAAAGGATGCAACATCTCTCCTTCACAATGTCGAAAGAACAGCAATGGAGATCGGGCTCCACCTCAATGCAAACAAAACAGAGTTCACTTGCCTGAATCAAGACGCATCAGAAGGTATAAGAAGTCTCAATGGAGATGCGATCAAACAAGTTCAAGACTTTAAATACCTTGGCAGCTACATTGACTCCACAGAACAAGACGTCAATACCAGACTCGGAAATGCCTGGGGCACTCTAAATCAACTGGACAAAATCTGGAAATCCAATCTACCAGACAACCTGAAAAGAAACTTCTTCTGAGCAGCAATAGAGTCCGTTCTTACATATGGCTCACTCTCTTAGACCCTAACAACGACATTGGAGAAGAAGATTGATGGAGCATACACACGAATGCTGCGTGCAGCCCTGAACAAATCCTGGAGTGAACATCCAACAAACAAAGAGTGATATGGTAAGATCCCACCAATCAGTAAATCAATACATCAACAAAGACTGCGTTTCGCGGGACACTGCTGGCGTAGCAAAGAAGAACTGGTAGGAGATGTTCTACTATGGAGACCCAGTCACGGCAAACAAAGACCAGGACGTCCAAAGAAGACTTTCATCGACCAACTGATGTTGATACGGGCTGTCAGTATGATGAACTACCTACTGCAATGTCTGACAGAGGGATGGAGGAAACGTGTCATGGATAGCGCGAGAAGCTGACATTGAACTGAAGAACAGAAAAAAGTATGAAAGAACAGCTAACAGAAATTAGAAAAAAAAATGGATGTGATAATTCTCAGATCTAAAGCTAGCTGGGCATTATATGGAGAAAAGATAAACAAATATTTTTGTTCCCTTGAAAACAAAGACATTTTGTAAGCAAGCAAATGTTAAATTAAGATTAGTAACTAAAGATGGCAAAACCTTGTCTAAAGACAAAATACTACAGGAAACAAAAATGTTTTATGAAGAACTATATAAAGAGAAAGAACACCAAAAATATCAAATCACTAGCTATTTTACAAATTACCAAACTTAAACGAAGTAGAACAAGGTAAATTAGAAGACTTATTTCGAAAGAAGAAATACAGAAGCATTAAAGAACATGCAAAATAACAAAAGTCTAGGAACTGATGGAATGACTGAATTTTTTCAAATTTGTTTGGAGACAGTTAGGCAGTGACTTCATTGCTGGTTCCTTAAATGGTTTACTCAAAGGTGAAATGTCAGTTGCATAGAAAAGGGGAATTGTAAAATGCCTGCCTAAAGAGGATAAAGAAAAGGAGTATTTAAAAATGGGGACCAATCACACTTTTAAATGCATGTTACAAAATACGATCCACTTGCATAGCTGAAAGACTTAAAACAGTATTGTCAAAATTAATGAATGAAGACCAAAGTGGATTTATACCAGGATGGTATATAAGTGATCACTCAAGGTTATTATACGGCATGATTCATCATTTAGAACAAACAAACGTACCTGGACTACTTGTATCAATAGACTTTGAAAAGGTTTTCGATTACGTAAATTGGAGTTTTATGACAAAAGTTCTAGAAGCATATGGAATTGGAAGAGATCTATGTCAGTGGATACCTAGTTTTTGCAACAGTGTAAAATCCTATGCAGTAGTAAATGGCATATTTTCTCAAAGTTTTTCTATTAAAAGAGGATGCCGTCAAGGTGATCCAATATCTCCATTTTTATTTATGTGATGCGCAGAAATCCTCGCATGTCAAAATCGAGAAGACAAAACATTAAGGGTATAAAGATTTCAGGTAGAGAGTTTCAAATTGCAGATAACACGTTGTTTGCTTTAGAAGGAGACAGAAAATCATTTGAATAACTATTTGAAATATCAAATGTTTTTGAAAAATGTTTTGGCCCGAAGATCAGCTTTGAAAAGACCTAAAACATCTGGTTAGGACAAAAAATAAATTCAAATGAAGAGTATATGACTCAAAAAACAAAAAAAAAGAAATGGAATCCAAATAAAAAATATATTAGGTATTTGATTCAATAATAATATGTCTGATATGACAGCTATTAACATGGCAGATAAATTTATGTAAGTGAGGAACTTATTCAAAATGTGGTCAAAAAGAATATGCACCCTCTGGGGAGAATAGCAGCGTTAAAATCTCTTATAATTTCAAAACTGGTGTACCTATTGATCTTGCTACCAAATCCACCTGACAATGAAACGAAACAGTTACAGAATATGTGCTTTGAATTTGTATGGAATTAAAAAAAACCCAGACAAGATGAAAAGAAAAAGTTCAGTACATAATACTGAAAATAAAAGAATAGGAATACAAAACGTATAGACATTTGCGTAGGCACTAAAGTTATCATGGATAGGAAAACTCTTAGTAGGCACTCCAAAATGGAAATTACATTACAAACACTTCACACAGAAATAGAACACTTAAACTGCTATGGAACAATCAAATTTTGGAAACATGTTTTCTTAGCCTACGATAATTTGAACAACGTAGAGTTAGACAACGGTAAAGAGGTTACACCAGAATGTATTTTTTATTACAACAAATTTAAAATTTCTAATAATGACTTTTGTTTCAACAATTGGACACCTGAGAAAATGTTCTCTGTAAGAGATCTATTTGATAAAAATGGCAGATTTCTGAACCATGAAAATTTCACAAAGAAATGGAGACTAAAGGCAAATCATCTAAACTATTTGAGCTGCATACAAACAATTAAAGCCTATATACGAAAATGAAACGTACGTATTGAGAGCAATGAAAGCAATGAAATGAGTAAATAATTGCAGATAGTAACGGCTAGCAAAACAGGATCAAAAGTATATTATGAATTATTACTTGATAAAGTGAAGATACGTAACATTAAACATTTTACGAAATGGGAACGGAAGCTGAACGTAATAGTGGACTGGGAGATGGTATTAATGTTTGTCCTCACCATAATTTTTTTTTCATTATTTTTTTAGGATCAACACACTCAGGGAGGTTACCTTTGTGCTCACCTTTTTTTTTGTTTTTTGTTTTTTGTTTTTGGTCCCATTTTCTACGCCATCTTAATGGCCACAGAAGCTGGAACAGTTTTTATAATGCGATGATGATGATGTCGATGAGGATTGTAATCATGATGCTGTGGAGTTCTGTTTAGGATTGAGACTACATGACAGGGCTGTACTCTACGCTCATTATCATAATATATCCTGGCGTCAACCAGGCCTGAGAGATACAGACACATGTGATGCTGGTCAGAAGATTTGAGCAACACCCTCAATGACGCATCCGTCAAGTGGATGAGACTTGACTGTGGGGTCCCAGTCTTCCCAATGAGCCCATAGCAAGCCCAACTCTGGGTAGGAGCCGGTTAGAGCCGAAAAATCTCACAATGATTTTTGAAGGGACTGATGGGGATTCGAACCCATTACCTTCCAGTCGGTTGTCTGTTTACCTAACCTCTGCACCTCGGCGACTGGTCCTCACCAAAATTTGGTTAATGATATAGAAAGAAATAGTTGGTGTGTTACAGAACCAGAGTCTTGTTTGCTTGTTTTGGTTTTCTTTTTCATGTGACGATTGGTCCTGTACATCAAATGAAACTAATCTGTATAATGCTACCAATTTTGAAGAACAAGGTCTCCCAACAGTGTAAAAATCGCTACTCACAGTTCCGTAGCTTTCGATGGCGTTCTCGCCATCTTCGTCAGCGCTCTAATGCTGTCTGCGTGAATCTCTACTCAGATCTCGCGAACATGGGATGAACCCAGTTCACGAGATCGAATCAGAGAATGGTACACCGGGGGCAGGGTGTAACGGCCCCGGTCCCTGTTGAGCGGGGGGTTGGTGGCTGCGATGTAGATGGCCTCCTTGACTCCTCGCTGGAACCACTTATTTTCTCTGTCCAGGATGTTGACATTGTCCGCACTGAATTGATGTTTTTCGGCGTGTAGGTGAGCTCCTACTGGAGAAGAGTCCCTCTTGTGTTCTGTTAGTCTCTTCTGAAGGGGGCGTTCAGTTTCACCGACATAATGTTGGTTACAGTCCTGGCAGTCTATTCTGTATATAATGCCAGCTTTGTCGAGTTTGCTGGTTTTGTCCTTGGGGGTGACCAGCTGGCTGCGTATGGTGTTGGAAGGTTTGGAATGTACAGCCACCCCCAGTTTTCTGATCTTTCTGGACAGAGCGTCACTCACACCTCCTACGTATGGGATGGTGATGTGTCCCTTGCGCTGGTGTTGTTTCACTGGCTGTTGGGATGCGGTGTTGGATTTCCTGCCTCCCGGGCTGTTCCAGGCCCACTTTTTGTAGCCCGAGATGGTGAGCACTTTTTTCAGGTGGTTTGTCTCCTTGTCTTTTGCCTCTTGGATACTGCATATGGTGTTAGCTCTGTGGGTAAGGGTTCGAATCACTCCCAGTTTGTGTTCAAGGGGCTGGTGGCTGTCGAACTGTAAATATTGGTCCGTATGAGTTGGTTTACGGTAGACCGAGAAGGATAGAATGCCATCAGTTCTGGTGATGAGGGTGTCCAGCATGGCTATGGAGTTGTTCTGTTCCACTTCCCTCGTGAATTTGATGGCTGGGTGTTGGTTGTTCAGATGTTCTGTGAACTGTTCGACCAGTTGCTGGGGGAGGATAGTCATGGTGTCGTCTACGTAGCGCCCCCAGTATCGTGGTGGGGAGTGGAAAGAAGCCAATGCTTTCTCTTCAAAATCCTCCATGAACAGGTTGGCTACTATTGGGCTTACTGGGGAGCCCATGGCTGCTCCTTCTTTTTGTTGGTAGAATTCACCTTGGAAGGTGAAGTAGGTGGTGGTGAGGCAGCAGGACAAGAGTTCACATACGTCGTCCACTGTGAGAGATGTACGTTGGTGGAGGGTTTGGTCGTTTTGTAACCTTCGGCGTATGATCTCTATGCTTTCTTTCACTGGTACGCTGGTAAATAGGGCAGAGACATCATATGACACAAGGAGTTCATCATGAGCGAGGGTGTAGTTACTCAGTTTTTCCACTAGGTCAGCACTGTTGTGGATGTGATGATCTGTGTGTCCTACGAGAGGTGATAGGATGTCCGCCACAAATCTAGCCGTCTCATACATGATGGAACCTTTGGATGCGACTATGGGACGGAGGGGGACTTCTTTCTTGTGGACTTTGGGTAGACCATAGAACTTGGGGACGTCGGACACAGTTGGGTATAATTTCCTGTACTGTTCTAATGACAGGCGGTCCGTCTCTTTCAGGCGTTTCAGTGTGTCTTTCAGTTTGTTGGAAAACTTGGAAGTAGGATCTTTCTTGAGGCGTTCATATGTTGTAGTATCTTCCAGAAGTTTGCTTGCCTTCTCATAGTACATGGGTCTAGGCATGATGACTGTGGCACGACCTTTGTCAGCTGGTAGGATCATCGTGGCGTGTTCGTTCTTTAAATCCGCCAGAGCCCGTCTTTGGTCCGGTGTTAAGTTGGATTTCGGTAGTTTGGCCTGTTTCATGATTCTGACACAGTCTGATCTTAAGTGTGTGGCTTCTTCTGAATTAGGGCCAATATACCTGCAAGCTGTTTCAATGCTTGTGATGAGGTCTACCACTGGAAGCTTGTTAGGGGCTACGGCGAAATTTAGTCCTTTCTCTAGTACTTCCTGTTCAGGTTTAGTGAGTTGGCGATCTGATAGATTGATCACCCACCTCTCTTTGGTCTTTCTTTTTGTTTCTTCCGGTACAGGTGTAATCTCGCTTTTGTCATTCTGTTGTCTCCTGTTGTTTTTTGGTGCTAGAAGTTCGAATTTCTTTCGATGGCGTTGGCGTACTTTGTCCCATTCTATTCGTCGTGTGTTGTTTAGCCACTCTTTGATTTCGGAGAGCATAGCATCTGGTAGTGTGCTAGAGCTCAGTCTTTCCTCGAGGTCTTGGATTTTCCCTTCCAGACAAGTGATGCGGGTGTTGATTTGCTTGATGCGTTCGTTCATGAGTGCTCGTTGTGCCCGACTGATGATATTATTTGCTGCTGTTCCTTTCATCGGAGTTTTGATTTTTAGGCTGGTGGGAAAGACGCCGTGATGTTTGCAGTGCAGTGTGAAGTGTAGATGGTTCCTGAACTTCGCTAGGGAGCGGTGTAATTTCTCTGATTCACGAAAGGTAGTGATGATCGTCCGATCGTAATCGCGAATGAGACGTAGGGGAAGTTTCAACAGTTGGGGGGTAGACATAATGCTACCAATTTTGAAGAAACTAATCTGATGGCTTCAGTCTGTGAAAAATGTGAATGTGCAAAGAGAGAGAGAGAGAGAGACAGACAGACAGAGACAGAGAGACAGAGACAGAGACAGAAACAAGAGAGACAGACAGACAGACAGACAGACAGAGAGAGAGACAGAGACAGACAGACAGACAGAGAGACAGAGAGACAGAGAGAGAATCCTTTGCATCTCTTGATTTTGCTCAGAAACTGCGATTCCTTTAGATTAATATTGTTGTTTGATTTGTGGCCATATTACAGCCTTGACGTAGCGTGTTTACTGTAAACACATTGTATTAATGCAGATCTGTGGTATCTGTTTTGTAGAATTATATTTGATTTCAAATGAAAAACCTTCAATGCAAGGGAAAAATCAGTTTATACGCTCATACACTCTGAAAATACTCCTTAAAGAACCTCCTCCGAGACGTCCCTCCTGATGCAATTTTCTAGTTTTTACAAGAGATCAACAGATTTCAACTGACAGGATTTTATAGATGTTTTTCTTTTATTGTACTTTAGACTTGTAAGGTTAATGGTGAGCATGGTTTCTAACTGTTGTCTTTTATCTTAACTGGGTTGTCGTTTTTGACGTGGTGTTAGCCCTGATATGGCTCTAGTAGTCGGCTGGGCTATAAGCAATATGAACTTCAACTTGAACTCTGAAAATGACAGATGTCTGGTCACAGAAGTGCTAGACTGATACAGCTTGTTTCACACCTTTTCATGCAAAAATTCTGCTGACAAAGTTATTTCTCCACAAGTATGTTATACAGAAATGTTGCCATGTGGCAGTGGTAAAACGCAATCTGTTTAGTTCTGAATCGATGGCCACTGAAAGTTATTTCTTTTTTAATAACCGATGTTCAGTATAACGGACATGGGGGCAAAGATTATCAGTCATCATCATCATCATCATCAGGTGCCCTGCTGCATTGCGTTGGAGATCATGGCCCTCCATATGCATCTATCCCTTGTTGCTACAAGCACATCTTCCACCCTCTCTGTCCTCAGCCACTCTGCAAGTCAGTCCAATATTTTTTCCCTGGTGGAATGCACAGCGATTACTTGCAAATGTGTGCTTCGTGATACAGTGTTTTGCTTGTAGATTTGTAGATGAAAGCAATTCCTCCTCCACAAGAAGGACAAGGGAATGAGATGATGGAATATCCAGGGATGGGGGGGGGGGGGGGGGTGGAGGAGTTCAGGTCAGCACACTTTCTTTCGTCTCCACGTTACCTGGCTCAGTCAGAGGCAGGATATCCAGGTGGACACCAACATGTTCAGCGATTTCCATCATCATCATCATCATCATAATCATCATCATCAGGTGCCCTGCCGCATGGCGTTGGCGATCATGGACTTCCATATGTCTCTATCTCTCCTTGCCCCTAGCATCTCCCCCACCCTCCTCCTCCCCAGCCACTCTGCAATCCGTCCAGCATTTTCTCAATGGGTCTACCTGGTGCTCTCTTTCCATCCAGCTTTCCCGTTGTGACCAGAAGCTCCAAAACCCCCTTCCTGATAAAATGGCCTATAAATGTTGCCTGTCTTTTCCTAATCTTCCTTATGAGTGATCTACTTGTGTCTGCTTCCATCAAGACTGTCTCGTTTGTTTTCTTTGCTGTCCATGGAACTCTCAACATTCTTCTGAGAAACCACATCTCGGCTGCCTCAATCTTGTTCTGGCTTTGTGTGTTGACTGTCCACGCCTCACATACGTACAACAGTATTGGTTCTATATAGCATTCAAGAACTCTCTTGCTGATGTTAATTGATAGGCATTTGTTGGTAAGAGTGCTTGTCATCTTCTTGAATGCTGTTTTGGCTTGGCCGATTCTGCCGGCTATTTCTGATGTGCATCTGCCGTCTGATGAAATGATCATTCCCAGGTATTTAAATTTTATCAACCTGTGTCAAGATTGTGCCATTTGCTGTTATTTTGCATGAGGGGATTTCATGTTTTTTACTGATCACCATGACTTCAGTCTTCCTACTGTTTAGTTCCAGTCCCTTACCTTTGCTTTCTATTTCTAGTATATTCACATGGTTTTGTAGATCCTTTTCATTTTCTGCAATTAGTACGGTGTCATCTGATTACCGAATGTTGTTTATCATTTTCCCTCCAACCTTTAATCCAGGGTCTTCTTCTAGGTTTCTCATGATGTTTTCGCTGTAAAGTGAAAACAGATCTGGTGACAAAACACAACACTGTCTGACTCCTCTTTTGATGTTTTGGAAAGAGCTTACGTTGTTTTCTATTCTCATTGCAGCTGAACTCTCACCTGTCTGCCAACAATCTCCTCAATCCTTTCCAGTCAGCCTACCGCCAGTGCCATAGCACTGAAACTGCCCTACTACACATTCTCAACAATCTCCTCCTTGCAACTGATACTGGCAAAGTCTCTCTCCTCACACTCCTCGATCTGTCTGCAGCCTTTGATACCATTGATCATGGTATTCTCCTTTCTAGACTTCATCATACTTTTGGCATCTCTGACATTGCTCTGTCTTGGTTCACTTCATACCTATCAAACAGAAAACAAACCGTTCTCATCAATGGCACTTACTCTCAACCTGCATACCTGACCTGTGGTGTTCCACAAGGATCTGTCCTTGGCCCTGTTCTTTTCACTCTTTACACCTCCCCCCTGTCCACTATCATCAACTCCCATTCTATAAAACACCACTTCTATGCTGATGACACCCAACTTCAAGACAGTGACTCACCTGATAATATACAGCGCCTGTTGACTCGCACCACTGAGTGTTACTCAGACACTAAGAACTGGATGACACACAATAGACTTCAGCTTAATGACGACAAAACAGAAGCTATCCTCATTGGCACCCGTCAGAAACTTTCTCAGCTGCCTCCTCTTTCTCTCCCATTATGTAACACATCAGTCCCAATTTCTGATTCAGCTAAAAACCTTGGTGTCTGCATTGACTCTACCCTCTCCATGAACAACTTTGTTTCTCAAACTGCCAGATCCTGCTACTATCATCTCCATCGTATAAGGCTGATCAGGAAGTATCTCTCTGTGGAAACAACTGCAAAACTCGTTCTCTCCTTCATAATGTCTCGCATTGACTATTGCAATTCACTCCTGTCTGGTCTTCCTGCCTCCACCATTCACATCCTACAGCGCATTCAAAACAATGCTGCACGCCTTGTACTCAAAAAAGAAAAAAGCTGACCACATATCTCCTCTCCTGGCACAACTTCACTGGCTCCCTGTATCAAAGCGCATACAGTACAAACTAGACACCATGTGCTACAAAAGCCTCAATAACGCAGCCCCCGATTACCTGTCAAGCCTACTTGAGATCTATCTTCCCTCACGTACCCTCCGCTCTGCCTCTGATCCTCTGACTTTTCGCTTTCCACGCACTAAGCTCAATACCTATGGTCCACGAGCCTTCTCTGTTTCTGGTCCACTCTCCTGGAACAAACTTCCTCTCTCAGTCCGTCAGCAACCTACTTTTGTCTCCTTCAAATCCGCTCTCAAAACTCACCTTTTCTCCTCCGCATAAAATCCTAACCTCACTCAACCCCCCCCCCCCCTCCTGCAGCCTGTCTCCGCTCGGAGGGAATCACATGGTTATAATATATAATTGTATATGCTATGCTCTCTATAATTTTCCATTGCTTTTATTCTTGCTTTTATTGCTTTTATTCTTTCTCCCCATCTATAGCCATGCGTGTGTGTGTGTGTGTGTGTGTGTGTGTGTGTGTGTGTGTGTGTGTGTGCGTGCGTGCGTGTGTGTGCGTGCGTGCGTGCGTGCGTGCTTGCGTGTGTGTCTGCTTCAGCGCTTAGATTTGATTTTATCAAGATTTTGCTCTATATATAAATAAAAAATATTGTATTGTTTGTTCCCAGTACATATTCCTGATTATTCGTAGATCTTTTCCATCAACATTGAGTCTCTCCAGTTGGTTGATCAATTCATCATGTCTTACCCGATCGAAAGCCTTGGTGTAGTCAACAAAGCATAAATACAAATCCTTATTCATCTCAATTGACCTCTCTATGATAGTTCTTAGGATGTATATTGCATTAATTGTTCCTTTCCCTTCCAAAAAATCCACACTGTTTTTCTGCTATTTCTCTTTTGATTCTTTTTCCTTGTCCTCATCATGATTATTCTTAACAGGATTTTTTTTACCCTGCTCATCAAATGATTGTGCGATGGAGTTCGCATTCTATAGCCCCTGTTTTCTTTGGGGGTGCAATGAAAATTTTATTTTGACTTTTCTTTGGGGATTTTTCCAGTTTCGTAAATTTCATTTAGGAGGACTGTTATATTTTTTATGCCAAATTCCTCCAGGGCTTCAATCATCTTTTGTAGTAATGTTGTCTGGTTTCCCGGGGCTTTTCCTGGTTACATATTTTTCCCGTGCCGTCTAACTTCATCTTTCAATTTTGGGTGGTTTTTATAACCCACCACACACACACACACACACACACACACACACACCACACAAAAACATAATTTAAAATAATTTTATATTATATATATATATGTATACCTTTTTACAGAATTTATATCTTTGCCTGAGTCTGCCTCCGCCATTTGTAAGGGTTTTTGAGGTTTTAAATTTTTTTTCAGTGTTTCCCTTTTTCAATGATGGGGAAGTCACTCCCTGGTCAGGGGAGCTGTTTCGGTCAGTGGCAACTGCTGACGGGAAAATATGGGACGCAACTTGGTGTGAAGGATAGAAATGGGTTTTGCAGGAAGGATAGAAGTTGTTTGCAGCTGGTAAAAAGAAGTGGTTTAGAGTTTGGGGGATAGAAAAGGGGTTTTGCAGCTGGTAAAAAGAAGTGGGTTTAAACAG
>JAPXFY010002676.1:0-20000 GCA_030674185.1 Monoplex corrugatus
ATTTTTATATTTTATATTTTAATGTATGGATATTTATATTTTAATGTAGGGATTTATTTTATATTTATATGTTTTGGATTTAAATTTTTATTTTATGGTTTATTTTTTTAAGGTATTATTTATTGTATGGCTATTTTTATTATTTATGGATTTATTTATTGTTGGTATTTAATTTATATGTAGGGGATATATTTTTTAAATATGTATGGATATAATTTTTTTTATATGTATGGATATATTTTTAAAATGTTGGAAAAATTTTTTTTTTGTATGGTATATATTTATTTTTTAGGGAATATATTTTTTTTTGTATGGATATATTTTAAATGGGGTTATGGATATATTTTTTAAAATGTATGGAATTTTTTTATATTTTTGTAGGGATAAAAATTTTTTATGTATGGATAATATTTTTATTTGGTATGGTATATTTTTAAAATATGTATGGCTTTTTAATTTTTTTATGTATGGTATATTTTATTTATGGTCTATATTTTTTTTTCTATGTCTGGATATATATTTATATTTTATGGTCTTTTTTTTTTATATGTATGGATATATCTTTATTGTATGGCTATTTTTTACTAATTTTTGTTGGCTCTTTTTTTATGTCTGGTATTATTTTATTTATATGTATGGATATATTTTCATTTTAGGGAATAAAAAATTTTTCTTTTTTGGGTATTATTTTTTTAATGTGTTTAGGATTATTTTTTTAAATGTATGGATTTTTAAAATTTTAGGGTATGGCTATCTATTTTTTTAAATGGTATATCTTTTTATTGTTGGCAAATCATCTTCTTGTTGGATCTATCATTTTATTCAGGGGTTTTTTCCTTGTTGGTTTCACTAATTTCTTTCGGGTTGTTTACTTTTTCAGTACTGGATTTTCTTTTCTAATTTTATTTATTTTTGGAAAATTACTTTCTCTTCTCCATTATTTATCGTTTTGGCCTCTTTTTAAACTTTTTCCATGTTTTTCTCATTTTCTCTGTTTTCCCATAAATTTTCATACTCCATCCTCACTTTTTACTTTCCACACTCATTTTCACCACTATTAACAATTTAACCCCAAAAACCCTTCATTCAACACAAAACCCATTTTTTCCCCACAAATAATCCACCAAAACTTTCATTCACACACAAACAAACTTTTCACAAAAACAAACACATACATTCAAAAACCAAAACAAAACCCTTACATTACCCCACAACACTTATTTTCACACAAAAAACCCATACATTCCACACAAACACTAACATTCACACACACAAATACACAAAACACATACATTCACACACAAACACAAACAAATTACATTCACACACAAACCTACTTACATTTCACACACAATCACATTACATTTCCACACCAAACACAAACATAATACCTTCACACACAAACACTATACATTCATACATACATAACACAAACACATACATTCTATCACAAACACATTTCATTCCACACACAAACACCAAACTCATTCATTCACACTCAAACTCTCATTCTCATTCACACACTAAACTTACATTCAAACCAACAAACACATTACATGCCACACACATACACATACTCATTCACACTCAAAACACGTACATTCACACACAAAACACTTACATTCACACACAAATACACTTACATTCACACTCAATCACACATCACTAACACCCATTTACCTTTAACTCTCATTAGTGTCTATTTTCTCTTATACATCTTCCTCTCTCCATTTTACTCTTGAAACTTAACTTCAGCTATGGTTGTTACACTTCTGATTTTTCGTATTGATTTTGTTGAAGAAGGTTCTCTGTAAGTATTTCTTAATTTCTAAGAGCAAGTATCATATTGAGAATTGCAGTCATTGTGTAACACTTTGATTTTTTTTCTTAGTGATTTTTTGAAAAAGGTTCTCTGTAATCATCTTTCTTTCAAATTCTACGGAGTTAAGATGTGTGGAATTGCAATGGGAATATTTTTAAAGAAAAGGACTTTAGCCATTAATTCTTCCGCTGGTGGGTATAATATAAGTATCCTTGTCATATCTATTGTTACTGTCGTTTCTCGTTAGTCGTTGTCAGTGTCATTGTTTCGTCCGTCCTTGTCGTTGTCGTTGTCATTGTCCTTGTCAGTGTCGGGGTCGTTTTGACGTTGTCATTGTTCATTGTCGTGTGTCGTTGTCTTGCCGTTGTCGTTGTCGTTGTCGTTGTCGTTGTCGTTGTCATTGCCCGTTGTCGTTTGTCAGTTGTCAGTTTGTCGTTGCCGTTGTCGTTGTGTTGTCATTGTCGTTGTCGTTGTCGTGTCAATTGTCCTTGGCGTTGACGTTGTTCATTGCCGTTGTCCGTTGTTATTGCCGTGTTCGTTGTCACGGTGGCGTTGTCGTTGTCGTTGACGTTGTCGTCGTCGTTGTCGTTGTCGTTGTCGTTGCCGTTGGCCGTTGTCGTCGTCCTCTTCATTGTCGTTGTCTTTACGTTGTCGTCAGTCATTGTCTTTTGTCGTTGTCTTTATCCTTGTCGTTTCGTCACCTTGTCATTGTCGTTTGTCATTTCGTTGTCGTCGTCCTTGTGTCATTGTCGTTGTCATTTCCGTTGGTCGTCGTCCTTGTACATTGGCGTTGTCTCATTTCGTTGTCGTCGTCTTGTCATTGTCACGCTTGTCATTACGTTGTCGTAGTCCTTGTCATTGTCGTTGTCATTACGTTGTCTTCGTCCTTGTATTGTCGATTGTCCCATTACCGTTGTCGTCGTCACTTGTCATTGTCGTTGTCACTTTACCGTGTCGTCGTACTTGTCTTTGTCGTTGTCTGTACCAGTTGTCGTCATCTTGTAATTGTCGTGTCACATTACCGTTGTCGTCGGTCCTGGTCTCATTGTCGTTGTCATTACGTTGTCGTCGTCCTTGTCTTTGTCGTTGTCATTACCGGTTGTCGTTGTCCTTGTCATTGTCGTTGTCTTTATCCTTGTCGTTGTTCATTCGTCATTGTAATTTAATTATTGCTACTGATGGTGCACGTATTTATTTTTTGTTCCTTTCTGATCTGTAAGCACACAATGTCTTTTATTCAATATTCACCAAGTCTTGTATTCAGTAATCACCAACTCATTTTTTCAGTAATCTCCAACTCTTTATCAGTTTATCTCCCAACTCTTTTTATCAGTAATCACCAAACTCTTGTATCAGTAATCTCCATGTCCATTTTTATCTGTGATCACCTTACTTTTTTTTCAGTAATAACCCAAAGTTCTTTTATCAGTGTTCCACTACTACTTTTTTCAGTATTCACAAGTCTTTTATCAGGGTGCTGCCAATCTTTCATCTCAGTAATCACCATGTCTTTTATCAGTGAGCACAACTTCTTTTATCAGTAATCACCAAGTCTTTTATCTGTGTTCACCAACTCGTTTATCTGTAATTCACTCCTAGGCTTTTATCAGTGATTTCACCAACTCTTTTATCAGTAAATCACCAAGTCTTTTATTGCTGTTCACTAACTCTATTATTCTGTATTCACCAAGTATTTATTTCAGTATTCACCATCTTCTTTTTATCTGTATATCACCTTCTACTTTTATCAGTCATCACCATATTCTTTTTTCAGTAATTCACCAAGTATTTTATCAGTAATCACCAACTCTTCTAAGTGGTATTCTGGGGTATGGAGTTTGTTCCATGAGGTATTCGTCAACACTCCGACACTTCCGTATGCGATCCATCCTAATTCTGCTAACCACTAATCCGGCAGACTCCCTATGACTGCGCAAAACTCTATGCGGCTGGAAGTCTTTAAATAGGGTGGGTGTGGGAGGGATGGAGAGATTATGAAACCATAAGCTGTCCCACCAAAGAATGATGGAATTCATTCAGACAGGTAGCTAAACAGGCCAGTTTTCTAATGTTACGGACTGGATGAAGAAGATTAAGAAAAAGACAAGCTTTCATTTATAGCACATTTTTCGGTCGTGAGGCGAGAGAAATTTGAGTAGCCTAGTCTACTAACAGGAATAGCTGGAGGGAAAAAGAGCTCCAGGTAGACCCATGGGAAGAAATTTCCGGACGGATTTTAGCACAGATGGATGAGGATAACTGAGAGCGGTGTGGAGTAAGTACTTGCAGCGACAAGGATATGGATTTAGTCTGGAGGGCTCGCAGGTGATCGTCACAAAACGCCATGCGGCAGGGCACATGCATGATGGGGGGTGGGATTGAACTTGAGATACAACACCTTGTGTAAGTCTCCATATTAGCCAGTGTTCTCAATCGATTTTCCAACAGTAGCTAAAGATGATGTTAGTTCATCATCATCAAGTGCCTTGCCTACATGGGCACGCGGCGATCATGGCCTCTCCCTCCATCAGGCTTCTGTCCCTTGTTGCCGCAAGCACATCTTCTACCATCTATGTCCTCTAGACCACTCTTTATGTCCGTCCAATCCATACATTTTTTTCCCTGGGTTCTTCCTGAGTGCTTCTGTTGCCCTGCAGCTTTCCTGTTGTGCTCCTATTCCTCTGTCTAATATAATAATTGGCTTTAAAGTTGCTGTCTTTTCCTAATATTCCGTGTTAATTGTTCTTCTCGTTGTTGCATTCCAATTATTTTTCCCTAGGTCTACCTGGTACTCTTTTTCACCTCCAGCGTTCCTGTTGTGCTCCAATTCCTCTTTCTAATAAAGATGGCCCATAAAGGTTGCCTGTCTTTTCCTTCATCTTTCCTTATCAATGAATCTTCTTGTGTATGCCCTCCATCAAGTCTGCATTATGTTTATTATGTGAAGGAAAATTGCGCCCTATATGAACAGCGAAGATGCAGCTACACTGCATTTTATTTAATTCTATCCCGGGGCCCAATATCTAACCTGACAGGGGGTGATAATTTACCGTTATTGCAGTGGTTATGTGTTCGAACCCCACATCCGTTTTGTCAAAATTCTTTGTGGGGTTGGATTAATCGACCCCCTACCGTTACACCCCCACCCCACCCCACGCACACACACACGCACATAGGCTACTATATATTAAATAGTTAAGCGTAGGTTTGGGGGGTTGTGATGTTTGGACAAGGGACCGATCGAGTGTCGTTCCACTTCAATGACGCTTAATTGAAGATGCCGCTCAATATCATCTGACCCCCACCAAACTATAAGGGTAGTATCGTCTCGGGCCTGGTTGACGCTTACGATCAGCTTTGATTTTTAGTAAGCGTAGAGTATAGCCCTGTCAACGCAGCGTCAATCCTAGATAAATCTCTCTCACAGTTACTGTGATAAAATACAACTAAACTTGTCTTAAATTATGTGGCCATAATGTGTCGTAGATATGGGACAAAAAAAAACAACACAAATATCGTGCTAGAAAATTGTCCTCTTTTTTCTGTCAATCTCTTTGTTCTGCCTTGTTCCTTAGCATTTCTGGCATCTAATCACTGCCATTTTATTCCTTTGCTGGTCCTATTCACCTTTATACTTCTACATAGAGTCTAACACATTTTCTTGAGACTGATTACAGGAACATGTGTTGACTGTATTTTATACACATTAAGAATATGTGATGTGCAGGTGCAAGCCAATTTTAGGGAATTTTATGACAGGGTTTCAAAATGTGCTTATGTGTTCTCAGTTAGTTTGTATTTCGCTTTATTGTGTTGTTTAATCCTGCGGTTGATTATTTGGACGGTGTGGGTCAACGCACAGGGGCATGTCCGTGGTTATGTGCGCGAATGCACTGATATGTGTACTTAACTTTCTTTCACTGATGTTTTTCATTTTCTCCATTGAGTTGGTCGGTCGTACATTTTCGGATGGTTATAGCCCTGATATGGCTCTGCACAGTCGGCTGTGCTTTAACAACCAGTAAACAATAACAATGGTCAAACGCCAGGGGCAATGTCCTTTGAGATTATATGTGCACGAATACATTTGATATGTGTACTTACTTTATTTTTTTTTTTTTTTTTTATCCCAGGTGATCTGATCTTCCTTCAGTTTGATCTTCCTTCTTCTTCTCTCCTCCTTCCTCCTCCTTCCTGCTCCTCTTCCTCTTCTTTAGTCTTCTTCTTCTTCTTGTTCTTCTTGTTCTTGTTTTTCTTCTAGGGTTTTTGTTTTTCTTGTTTTCTTCTTGTCTTGTTTCTTATTGTTCTTGTTCTTCTTCTTCTTGTTCTTGTTCTTGTTTTTGTTTATTGATCTTTTATTCTTCTTCTTCTTCTTTCTTCGTCTTCCTCCCTCCTCCTCTTCTTCTCTTCTGCTCCTCTCTTTCTTTCACTTCTTCTGCTTCTCGTCATCCTCTTCTCCTCTTCTTCTATTATCCTCCTCCTTCTTCTGCATCCCCTCCTCATCTCTTCTTCCTCCTCCTCCTCTTTTTCATTCCTCTCCTCCTACTCTTTCTTCTTCTCTTCCTCGTGGTGTCGTGTGCGTTTTGAATTGGCCTCACAGCCATGACATGGCTGTGTGCGCAGTGGCTGGGCTCTGTTGGAACAATAAGAATATGAATAAGATCACAAAAAGAAAAAAGGAAAAAGAAAATAAAAAAAAAGAAAAAAGATGATGGATGATACCAAGGGAAAGTGGACAGTCTGCAGTGTGTATTAGATACTTTCATCACGTGTTGAGACTGATATTGACAGAGGCAGTGTTTTCTTACGCTTTGTACAAAGACACGTTTGCTGCTTCTCTGTCTTCTCTCTCATTTTTCATGTGTCTCTGTCTGTCTGTCTGTCTGCCTTTCTCCTCTCTCTCTCTTTTCTTATTCTCTTTACTCTCTCTTCTTTCTCTCTCTCTTACTCTCCTCTCTCTTTCTGGTGTGTGATGTGTGTTCGCGCGCGTGTTATGTTGTAGGTGTAATGTGTGTGTGGTGTGTGTGTGCGTGTGTGTGTGTGTGTATGTAGTGCGGCGTGGTGTGCGATGAGTTGTAGAATCTATGTGTGTCTTCTGTCTGTTCTCTATGTCACTCTCATTCTTCCTTCTCACTCTGTTCTCTTCATTCTCTGTCTGTCAGTCTCTGTGGGTGTGTGTGTGTGCGTGCTGTGTGTGTGTGTCTGTCTGTCTGTCTGTCTGTCTCTCCTCTCTCTCTCTCTCTGTGCGTGCGTGTATGTGTGTGTGTCTTGGGTCGGCTCGCTCTGTGTCTTTTTGTGTGTATGTGCGCATGCGTGCGTCGTTTGTGTGTGGTCTTGTGTCTGCTTCTCTCTCTCGGTATATTTCTCTTCTGTTCTCTTGTGTGTGGTGTTGTGTGTGCGCGTTGCGTACGTGCGTGGTGTGTGTGTGTAGTGTGCGTGTGTGTGTTGTAATCTGCTGCTGTATCTCTCTCTCTCTGCCTTTATCTTTTCTCTTTATCTCTCTCGCAATGTGTAGGTCTATGTGTGCTGTGTGTGTGTGAGGGGCGGTGTTTGCGAGACGTACGTGCGTTAAGTGCGTGTGTGTGTGTTGTATCTTCTGCTCTCTCTCTCTCTTTCTTTCTCTCTCTCTCTCTTTCTCTCTCTCTCACTCATCTCTCTCCTCTCTCAGTTCTCCTCTCTCTCTCTCTCTTCACTCTGTTCGTTTTACGTGGATGGTAAGTGATTGTTAGGTTATTGTGATTAGTGTTAGTGTGTGTGTGGGTGTGTGCACGATACTCTGGGGTGTTGCTCGCTATGCTATGTGTGTTGCACGCATGATATGTGTAAGTGCTCGCATGCTTTATGTGTGTAACGCATGACTATGTGTTATGTGCACACGCATGCTATCGTGTGTTGTGCGCACGCTTGCTATGTGGTGTATGCACGCATGCTATGCGTGTGCACGCATTTATGTGTGTGTGCCAGCATGCTATGTGTGTATGTTGTGCACGCGATGCTATGTTGTGTGTCGTGTATATGTGTGTTACAGGTGACGGAGCGGGGGGAGGGGGGGGGGGCGAAGATTGGAGTACCAGGTGAGGAAAGGATGCCGGGGAGGCTTACTGTTCAACTTCAAAAACAATTTACGGACGTCAGTGTGCAAACCGATGGAGAAGGCAACAGCCGATTGTGGCAAAAAACAAAACAAAACAAAACAAAACAAAAACCTTATTGTTTTGTTCTTTAGCACCGAACCTGAAACCGCCACAACAGATCACAATTCTGTACTGTCGGCTGAAAATTCTGCCATTAACACATTTCGTCCAAACAAGTGATGTGCTATTTTTGACTTTCGCGGCTACCACTCCTCTGTGGACTGTCTGTCTGTTGTTTGTTTCTCTGTTTTCATCCGGCTCTGTTCGGTCTGTTAGTCTGTGTCTGACTGTCTGTCTGTCTCGCTCCTCTTATGTGTCTCTCTCATTCACATTCTTTCCCTTATCTCTCTCCGTTCTCTCTGTCTCTGTCTCTTTCTCTGTCTTCCACTCTTTTCTCTCTCTCTCTTCTCTCTTTCTCTCACACTACACACTCTCTCTCGCTATTGCTCTGTCTGTGTCTCTTTCTCTCTCTCTCTGTCTCTCTTTCTGACTCTATCATCTTTCTCTTTTTTCCCTCGTTTCTCTTCTTTGTCTCTCTCTCCTCTCTCGCTCTGTCTTTGGGAAAAAGGAAAAGAGAGAGAGACAAGAGAGAAGGGGGGGGGGCGACACATGCAGACAAAGAGAGAGGCAGACGATGAGGGGAGATGCAGACAGGAGAGGCTGAAGGGGGGAAAGAGGCAGACAGGGGAGGGGGCAGACAAGAGACAGGGGGAAAGAGAGCAAAGAGAGGGGAGAGGGGGGGGTGGGGGGAGGGAGGGAGAGCCGCGTCATTCACCTCGCTATCAAGCGAGGGTAAAGTAAGGTGAAAACGAAAACTTTGACAGTGCTTTCCCCTTGCTGTGGAGCCCAAAGGGGGAGGGGGTGAGGGGGTGAGGGGGAAGGGTTTAGGCAATTTTAAATTTAACATGAACCCTCACTTTCACCGGGACAAGGTTGACAAGACCCCCTTTGGGACATCTTGCCAAATTTCACCTTGTGCCAAAAGTGGCAGCAAGCCCGTTCGTAAGATAACCCGCTGTGACTCCTCGGGGGCTGTTATAGGGCCCGCATTTATTGTGGTCCTTCCAAACCTTTAAAAACCCACCCCAAGTTCTCAGCGAAACCACACCACAACAAACCAAACACCACACACACACACACACACACACAACCAAACACAAACACAAACAAACACACACACACAACAGCACCCCCGCGTCGCTGGGTCTCGAGACTGTTTGCCCCCCCCCCCCCAAAACCTTAGGTCGGCCACGGGGCACGAAAGGCGCGAGAGAAAAGAGGAAAAGAAGAAAAAAGAGAAACGAGAACACGGATGAGAGAGAGAGAGAAGAGAGGAGAGAGAGAGAGAGAGGGGCGGGGAGAGGGAGAGAGAGAGAAGAAGGATCAGTGATAATTTTGATGTTTCTTTTTCTTTTTTTTTTCCTTTTTTTTTTTTTTGGTTTGGGGATAGAGGGGGCAATTTAGGGTAAACAACACAACCATCCTGCTTTACCGCGAGGCTTGCTTTTTCGTTTTTGGGTTGGGCGCAAGCTTACGAGACTCTCCCGCCTGCTTGCTTGGCCCTTTGGGGGAAATGAAGGAAAAAAAGAAGAAAAAAAAGTGTTCGCACACGCTGCAAGTTGCAGGACAGGGAAGAGAGAGAGAGAGAGAGCATTTGTGCAAGGTTGGTTGGCTAGTTGGGATATTGTTTCTGAAGGGGGCGGCGTTGCAAGGAGTTTGGGCATTTTACATGTTGGTTTTTTTTGGGAAAACCCAAATTTTCACTCATTTGGCGCAAAACCCAAAAGAAAAACCTTCAGGAGCGGTCGGCTGTTTCCCTTGGATACGGGGGTTTGTCGGCCTGGGGAAAAAGGGGGGGAGACAAGAAGAGGGGGGGGAAATTGCCGCTTCGCGTTGTGGTGGCGTGTGTTGTGTTTTTCCCCGGGGCGGACAGGTTGCCCAACCCAAAGCAGTCAAGGTCAACTGCCGGTTTTTTTCAATTTTAAGGGAAATCCCTCTTGGGATCATTGTTTTCACAAGTTTTCGCTTCGGCTAAAGATTTTTTTGCCAGGGCAACTTTTTGGGTAGGGGGCCCGCGCGACGTTTTTTTTGGTGTCAAGTTTTCTCTTCAGTACATGTTTTGATTTGGGGCGAGAAGTTGTGGTGTGTCAATTTTTCTCCGTGAAGTTTCGAGTTCGGGCAGAAGTTGTGATTACGGTGTGTTATTTTCGGGTTTTTTTTTTCTTTCTTCTCAGTTGCCGAAACAAACGGGCTCCAACTTGTGATTTTTTCCCCCCTTTCATCGTAAAATTTGGTGAGTCACTGGAATTTCTTTAACGGGTTTTTAAATGTTTGTGTTTGTTCTCTGTCTGTTTTAAGAAATTTTTCTGAACATTTGTTTATATCGTTTGCGCGTTGATTACCGGTTTTGTGTTGAACTCCACGTGTATCGATTACCGGTTATATGTCTAAATCGACGGTGCGTCATTTACCGGTAAACAAACCAACGTTTGCGCTTCTCAAAAATTTGACTTAGTCAAGTTTCATTGCGCAAGCTTTTTACATTAATGTGATCGTAACGAATGATTTTATCCGCTAATTTGGGTTTGAAACTTATTTGGAAAACCTGCTTTTTGCTGAAGTTTTTTGCCGTGCTGTATGAAAAATGCGGATACGATGAAAAATTTTTAACCGGCAAATAATTGCGTGGTGGAATCTAAATTAGTTCAAGTCAAAGACACAAGAGTGACTTTGCATAGTGCTTTAAATTTAAACGTTATTTCGTTTCTTCTGATCGGACCCCCCTCCCCATGTGTGGGTTTCCGGTGGCTCTTTCTGTTTTTAATAGATTTCCCCTCCTTCTGGCCCATTCTTGTTAGAAATTTCCTTTTTCTGTCACTTCTCTCTTTGTTTCCTGCCTTGTTCCTTTGCTTTTGTCATTTCTTCCTACCTTTTCTGCCTTGCTGGTCAACTCACCTGTATGTGTTCCATGAATTTTTAAAGTATTTTTTTCTTAGAGTGATTTTGGATACATTGTATTAAGTGCATCGTTGGCCTAGGGAGGTGAGATATCGGGAAGAATATTTTAGGAAAGTATGATGTTTCTTATACATTGTTTTAGTGTCCAAAGGTATGCTTAAATATTTACATTCAGGTGTGGTGTTTTTTTTTTTATCCCTGTGCGATAAATTGGACGGGGAGTGGTCAACGCCAGGGGAAAAATCTCCTTGGGATTTTGTGAGCGAATGCATTTGCTGTGTGTACTAATTTTTTCTTGTTTTTTGTTTTGTTTTTTTTCTCCTGTTGATAGTTTTGTATGTTTTGAAGGGTTATGGCCCTGATATGGTTTTTCGCACCCGGCTGGGATTTAAACAATAAACCCACTAACCTGACCAAAAGCCTTAAAACAAAATAATTGTTGAGGGGACGCGTATCAAGTGGGTGTAAACGGTTGACTTTCAGTCAGAAAGCCCGGGGTTTCCCGATCCAATTAGCAATTCGCCTGGTGGGTGTAGAGAATGAAAATTTGTCGATCTCCCCAGGGCCCAACCCGGGTTTTGCATAATAAAAATTTTTATAATAATGTTAAAAATTTTAAATTGTTACAAGCAACAAACAAAATAATAACACCACCACCTCACCACACCACCAATAATTTTAATAATAATAATGATGATTGATGATGATGATGATAGTGGGGGGGTTGGTGCGTGGGTAATGATGTATGATTTTGAATAATAATAAGGATTTTTATTATTTATTGTTTAATGTACTACTACTACTATACTTACTCATATGATGATGATGATGTTAGTAATGATTGAAATTTAAAAGTATTCACAATTATGATGATGATGTAAATTAATAATTTTTATTATTTAATAGTATTTATATGGCTCAAATTCGACAATTCAAAAACAAAGCACACTCACCCCCCAGCCCTCAGCATGCAATTAACAAAAGCTTACCTTTAAAACACAAATTAAAAATAAAATTTAAAAAAAAAAAGGCCCAAAACAACTTTAGGGAAAGATTTAGTTGCAGAATTCATTGTTTGGAAAAGAGGTGAGTTTTTTGTTGTTTTTTTTTGAATTGCAAGTGGTCAATCCGCTTCGTGTGTTTACGCTCGTAGAGTATCTATATACCAAACTATGCATGTTAATATCCCATAAATCATGTCGTGTCTGGGCGGCTTATGAAACATAAAACAGCAGCTATGCACACCCCACTTTTTCAACGGAGTATGCGACTATGGGAGCAACCTTTTCACCTGCACAGTGTCGTAAAAAAAACACAAAAAAACACACACACACCCCAAAAAACACCCCAATCTTGCATTTACACCTCCAAGAAAATTTAACGGTGAAAACTGAATTTGGAAAAAACTCCCTTTTTGTAATTGTTGCTTTTAAAAACCCAACGGGCTGCGTAGGGCCATATCATCAGGGCTATAAAAACCATTTCAATATATTACACAGTACTTCAACACACACACCAAAAAGGAAAAGAAATTTTTACCTACAATGGCAAAGCTTTCCAGAGGACAATAATCTAAGGACATGCCCTGGCGAGGACCACTCCCCTCCAATTTATCGCCCCAGGGGATTTACAGAAAAAAAAAAAAACCATACACAAAAAAACCCGAATACAACTTTATACACAACTAAGGACCAAACAAGTGCGAGGCCCGCGCCCAAGCAAACAGGACCAGAAGAAAAAAGACCAATGTAAGCGCCGTATTTTTAAACAAAACAAGGGCAAAACAAGCGCAAATTTTTGGCACAACGGGCCCTTTTTCAAGCGCGAAAAAAACGGTCACAAACAGGACCACAACCCCCAAACAAAGGATAATAAAAACATGACTTAAAAAATTCCCCGCCGCCTCGTCCAGTGGATTAAAATTTAAAAGGGGCCAAAAAAGGACACTTTAAAAAATAACAAAGAAAAAAACCCTGGGCCTAAATTACCTAAAATTGCTTCCGCAAAAGTCATTTCCCTACAGCCCAAAATGCACATAATTTTGTTTTCCCAAATTATCAAAACTTAAGAGAAGCTGTAAGATTTTATTGAACATTACAGGTGAATGGAAACCCGAAAGGCAGAAATTGATAGGAATAAATGACAGAAGCAAAGAAATTTTGGGCAGAATTTAAAAAGAATGACAGACAAAAGGATATTTCTAGCACGCATTTCCGGGAAGGTGGAGGGTTCTTTGATACTGAAAGGGGCCCCCGGTTTCCCCCAAAGGGGGGGGGGGGGGTTGAATTTTTAGCCAACCCGCCCAAAACATTTTAGCATATAAGTTTTCGTATAAATACAGCCCCTTCACAATCTGCAGCGTGGGTCAGATGGGAAAGTTAAATTTTATGTCAAAACAAAAACTAAAGTGGTTTCTGCACACGCAGCGTTTCATTTCATTCTATCTTAACCTTTGACTCCTGCACCTTTCCACCAAACTGCACAACTTACCCTTTGACTACCTCACCCTTTCACCAGCGTCCTGTAGGATAGGGTGAGGGAATCAAAGGGTTAAGTTTTTTTGCTTTGCCAGCGTGGTTGCCAATGCAAAGATGCCAATTGGACAGACAGGGTGTAGGATCAAAGGCTAAAACAAAATGGTTCTTACCTACTTTACCAGTTGTTTTTAAAGGTGTACATGTTATATTTTGTCCAGGATCATAATTATATACAAGTGTTTTGCCCACATTGTGCAGGCGGTATGTTGCTGCATAGTCTGCACATTTCGATCTTTGGTGGGTGTGCCATTGCTGGTTGTTTTTTGTTGATATTTCATACTTCATGCTGGTTGTTTTTCTCATATTTCATATTCATGCTGGTTGTTTTTGTTGATATTTCATACTTCAGGGCTGGTTGTTTTTCCTCATATTTCATACTTCATGCTGGTTGTTTTTGTTGATATTTTATACTTCATGCTGGTTTGTTTTTGTTGATATTTCATACTTCATGCTGGTTGTTTTTGTTGATTTTTATACTTCATGTTGGTTGTTTTTGTTCATATTTCATACTTCATGCTGGTTGTTTTTGTTGATATTTTATACTTCATGCTGGTTGTTTTTGTTGATATTTCATACTTCATGCTGGTTGTTTTTTGTTGATATTTTTTACTTCATGCTGGTTGTTTTTGTTGATATTTCATACTTCATGCTGGTTGTTTTTGTTCATATTTTTTTACTTCATGCTGGTGTTTTTGTTGATATTTTATACTTCCATGCTGGTTGTTTTTGCTCAAATTTCAGACTTCATGCTGGGTTGTTTTTTGTTCAATTTCAAACTTCATGCTGGTTGTTTTTGTTGTTATTTCATACTTCATGCTGGTTGTTTTTGTTCATATTTCATACTTCATGCTGGTTGTTTTTTGTTGATATTTCATTACTTCATGTGGTTGTTTTTGTTGATTATTTCATACTTCATGTTGGTTGTTTTTGTTGATATTTCAAAACTTTATGTTGGTTGTTTTTGTTGATATTTCAAACTTCATGTTGGTTGTTTTTGTTGATATTTCAAACTTCATGTTGGTTGTTTTGTTGATATTTTATACTTCATGTTGGTTGTTTTTGTTGATATTTCAAACTTCATGTTGGTTGTTTTTGTTGATATTTCATACTTCATGCTGGTTGTTTTTGTTGATATTTCAAACTTCATGTTGGTTGTTTTTGTTGATATTTCAAACTTCATGTTGGTTGTTTTTGTTGATATTTCAAACTTCATGTTGGTTGTTTTTGTTGATATTTCAAACTTCATGTTGGTTGTTTTTGTTGATATTTCATACTTCATGCTGGTTGTTTTTGTTGATATTTCATACTTCATGCTGGTTGTTTTGTTGATATTTCATACTTCATGTTGGTTGTTTTTGTTATTTCATACTTCATGCTGGTTGTTTTTGTTGATATTTCATACTTCATGCTGGTTGATTTTGCTCATATTTCAGACTTCATGCTGGTTGTTTTTGCTCATTATTTTCATACTTCATATTCCTATTCATTTCATTTTGTCACAATGGGTTTACCATATGAAACTGGGGACTGCGTTCCCTGTTGAGAGCACTTCGCCGCAATGCAGCGCCACCCAGTGTTTGTAACCAAGACTTTAAAAAGGCAAGAAGGCTAAATGGCCTTATATGGGATGTGAACCTATCTCTGCAATGTATTTTATACTAGGGCAGCCAGGCGAATGCCCAGCTCTTCACGATTTCGACTGCCGTGAGATCTTTAGCCTCCGCAGCCAGAAGGCACATGGTTCCGACCTTATTTTTCGTCCCCTTCCAAAGGATACGGACATAACTTACAGGATCTTCAATGTGCATAGTTCATATTCTGCACGTGTATGCACACGAACGAGGTTAAACAAATGACTGGTCCGGAAACATGTTAAGAAATCAGAAAAATCTCCCATCGTCTACTTACCAGGCGGGAGGTGCCCTGCTGGCATCATCAAACCCTGATATGTCTCTAGTAGTCGGCTGGGCTATAAGCAACATTAACTGAGCTTAGATCGAACCCAGACCTTATGATTGAAAGTCCAATGTCTTACCCACTCTAACCGCGCCGTCAGCACAAAAATTATTCTTACCGGCTTAACCGGTAGTCAGACAATTCGTCTAAGTGAACATCGGCTGTCGCTGAGTACATGCCGTTTTCTCGCTCTGCACGCTTTTCTCGTTTTTTTTTTTTTTCGTGCTGTAATGAACACAACTTTTGCTTCAGGCGACTTTTGGCTCGACATGGCAGACGACAGAAATGTCTTGATCCAGGCAATTGCTGTCACTGCCTTGAACCAGGGGAAGTTGTTTTAAAAATTTAATGTCTTGGATGGCGCAAATACCATAAATGTCTTGAGCTGTTTTGTGGCGTTGAGGATTTGATTTTTTTTTCTTTTGTAGGACATAGAATAGACTTAGCGGATTTAACTGCATTCGTGTGAGATGACGCATCCGTGGTGATAGTTTCGCTTACGTCTGTGTTTTTCCTTGAAAACTATACTGTTTTTTTATCACGTTCAATTCAGCGAAGCTATCAGTGTTTGTGGTGTTGAGACTTCATTGCCGGATACTTATTGAGATAATCATTGTCTCCGAGGGAGTGGTTATTTTTTAAATTTTTCCTTCCTCGAAGTTGAAGGTGAGTGTAGCGTTAAGATTATGTGTGTATATATATCAGTCTTTTTTCTTTTTGTTTTTTTTTAATTGTCGTTATCGTTGTTTAAAGCCCAGCCGACTGCGTATAACCATGTCAGGGCTAGTGTATCAGTCTTGATGACTCACATATTAAAATGGGAAAAATTACATTTTTTTCTCTTCTCCAAACTGAAGGTTAGTGCAGCGGAAAGATATGTTTGTGTCAGTCGTGATTGTTGTTTCATTATTTGAAGAAAAAAAACAACTAACAAAACTAAACAACAAATTACTAAATAAACGAACATCCAATGAATATGAATGAAACTGTCACAATCTTTACTTACGAAGTCCCTCGTTTCATTTTTTGTAATTCTCTGAAAATCTACTCTTGTTACATGTTATAAAGTGTACTGAGTCGAATTCTGTGTTTCTTTCAAACTGAAACTTGCTCAAAACTGAGAGAAATCTGCGATCGTGACTTTTTTGTTTTTCTTTTCCAGGTCGCTGCACTGACAAGCTGAACGCTCTTGATAGATGTCGCTTTTAGCCACACTTCCTATGCCAGTTTTCTCAGTGTGTTACTTTTGGCTTTTTGATTTATCTATTCTCAAGGCTGTTGGCGCTTTGATTTAGTGTGTACTTTTCTCTGCCTGCATAACATTGAGACGTCGTGGGGAGACTTAGACATGTGGGTATCCTAAACCGGGTTTCTGTATCTTTTCAGTTCAGCCAGACATACCTTACACCAGCAAGAGTTTTGGACCAAGGTACGTTCTGTGGGTGGATACCTTACAACTCTTGAAGACAGGTTGAAAGTCCTTGACGATTGTGTGTTAAGATAATGAATAGCCTCTGACAGTTGTGTGTGAAGATAAAGAATAGACACTGATACTCGTGGAGTCGGACTATTGACATGTTGATATCTGTGTGAGGAGGATGGATAGTGGATAGTCATTGACAGTTTTGTGTTGGGATAATGAATAATCACTGACAAGTGTTTCAAGACAGTCCTTCACAATTCTTTGTCTGGAAAAAAAGTTGTGCAAACCATGTGAGGATTGCTTTTTACAGAACGTTGTCCGGTTGTGCGCAGAGATATAACCTCGACAGTGATTGTATGTGTGTGAAGAAAAAAAACCAACCCAACACAGAACAAAAAACAAAACAAAACAAAAATAAGCACACACCAAAAAGCAGTAACAACAACAAAAAAACACGTCACATTTGAGTATTTTTTGCAATTTGAACAGTGAAACAAACAAAAGAATTTTTAGACACGGACATCCAGTGTGTGTGTGAAAAAATATTGACTCTAACCCCCAGCCGACCACGGAACGTAGTTCCTAAGTTTCTCTGCGTGTGCTTCTCTTGGCCACTGACTCGGTGACAGCATGAGTTCAATTCGATTTCTAATCAAAGATCTCGTTGCATGTAAGGATATCGTGTTGGACACCTGATCGTTTTGGAGATTTTTTTTGGGGGAGGGATACTTTGTCTACAGTGACACGACTCGGCAGGTGAGAACGAATTCTCGACTAGGACATCCATTGTGTGTGAAGATCTACTGACGTTTAATCCTTTGTATGCTTTTGTAAAAGGACACCCCACAATTCTTGTCTGTGTTCATCTGGTCTTGAATCAACTGAAGTATAGGCGTTCGGCGTCTGTTCGAGAATATTCCTATTTGTGTTTTTGAGGATACTTGGAAGATATTTTTTTCCTATCAGTGACACTCGACACGGATACATTTTCTCAGACACGGATATGTGGTGTGTGTGTGTGTAAAAATGGATCGCTTTACTCCATGAGGTCGTAACGATACGAAATCGTGATCGAGAATTTTTCGAGTTAGTTCTTTTGACTTTCCAATCAGCGGCGCTACAAGTTTATAGTGATAGTTGGAGGGTGTTATTTGTTTTGTGGTCAAGGGATACCCGTTGTGTGCGTGTAAGGATTACTGTGTTGGACTACAACTGATTGACTGAACGGCCCAGGGCAGAGATGGGGCAGTCTGGATCTAGTCAACGTGAGTACAACGCTGTTACTTTTTCCCTCCTATGTTGTAATTGTTGTGTGTTATGTTGGTTCTTCTGTGTCTATCGCTTTACTGTTTTACATATGATTGTTGTTGTTGTTGTTGTTGTTGTGTTGATAATGCTTCTGTCGCTTTGCTGTTTTGCATATGTTTTTGTATTGTTGTTATGTCGATTCTTGTGTTTCTGCTTCATTATTCTACAAAATAATCTATCGGTTTACTGTTTTACGTACGATGTTCTTGTGTTGTTGTTGTTGTTGTTGTATTGTCGATTCTTATGTTTCTGTCGCTTTACTGTTTTACGTATCATTTTTTCGTGTTGTTGTTGTTGTTGTTGTGTTAGGTCGATTCTTCTCTTTCTGTCACTTTGCTGTTGTACATATGATGTTTCTGTATTGTTGTTATTGTGTTATGTCGATTTTACTGTTTCTGTCACTTTGCTGTTTTACATGTGATGTTTCTGTATTGTTGTTGTTGTTGTTGTGTTATGTCGATTTTACTGTTTCTGTCACTTTACTGTTTTACATGTGATGTTTCTGTATTGTTGTTGTTGTTGTTGTTGTTGTGTTATGGCAATTCTTCTGTGTCTGTCGGTTTACTGTGTCACATATCATGTGTTCTTATTGTGTTTTTTTTAAATTCCCCCTTCCCCACGCGGGGATGCCGGCGGGCTCTTCCAGTGTAAATAGTATCCCCCCACCTTCTGGAAATTCTTTGCTAGAAATTTCCTCTCATCTGTCACCCTATTCCTTTCCTGTCTCTTTGCCTTTTGTCATATTTTTCTGTCATTTTTTATGCTTTGCTGGTCCATTCAAACTATGAATATCTTAAGACTTTTTGTGGTCAGAATTGATAATTTGGTACATAATATTAGCTGCATTTTTGGTTCTAAAGAACTGTGCTGCGCAGAAGCAAGTTTAGGTATTTTCGGTTACTATTTTTGTTTTAATCATTAATGTACTTATGTTTACACATTTGTATGCGGGTTTTCATTTTTTTTTAAACTCCCTGATGATAATTGGGGTGGAATTCTGAACGCCAGGCGGATATATATCTTTCCTTCCTTTCCTTTGGTGCCCACGATCTTGAGGATGATCATTCCGGCACATAAGGGGGGGGGGGGGGGGGTGTTGTAGACACAGTCCATTCGTAAGCTCCGATCATTTCACTATTCTCATTGTCCGTAGACATTGCTGAAATCCGTTACCGAAAGGGCCACGTGGTGTCCAGAAACTCACTGTTGGGCGGAGGCTCGCGACACAAAAGCATCGACTGTTGCTGCCTCTACTGTTTCATTGGGAAGATGGTTCCAGTCCCCAACAGTCCTGGGTAGAAAAGAGCCACCTCTGTACTGAGTTCTGGTGTTGATGAGGCAGAACTGCTGGTTGTGGGTACGGCGCTGTCGTGGTGGGGGTGGGACTAGCTTGTTCCGGATAATTGGGCACTGGATTAGTCCATGGTGGATTTTATAAATGAACCCCAGGCGTGTGTGGTTCTTCTTCGCTGCTCAAGAGATGGCCATCCCAGTTGGTCGATCAATCGGCTGACACTTTGATTATGTGCCCAAATGCATTGGTATGGTTACTTCATTTTTTTTCCATTTTTTTTCCTCTCTGGATTAGCGAGGTGTTGTGTGTGCTTTGAAATGTATGTGGCCCTGATCTGGCTGTTTGTAGTCGGTGGTCGCTCTGGTTGTCCATCTCCATCTTTCTCTCTGTCTCTCTCTTTATCTCGGTCTCTGTCCTCCTCCTCCTCCACCTCTCTCTCTCTCTCTCTCTTCTGTCTCTATCTCTGTCTCTCTCACTGTGTCTTTCTTCTTCTTCTTCTGTTTCTTCTTCAACAGCCGAAATATTCTCTGAAACTGTGCTCAGGAATATTTCCGAATGTCTCCCGAAA
>JAPXFY010002676.1:22500-25698 GCA_030674185.1 Monoplex corrugatus
TACACGGGAAGTGGCAAGAAGAGTCGGAGTGAGCCACTCCGTGATACAGAGACTACGAGACCGTGTCCATGCAACTGGACAGGTGGCAGAACGGCACCGTACTGGCAGACCCAGTTCAACGACAAGACGGCAGGACCGATACATTGTGACGCAGGCTCTGCGCGATCGGACTTCCACCGCCAGCGGGCTGAGAGACCAACTCAGAGCAGCAAGCAACACGAATGTCAGCGACCAGACAATTCGGAATCGTTTGCGTGCGGCAAATCTTGCGTCAAGGGCTGCTGCTGTTCGTACGACACTCCTGCCACGCCACAGGGTGGCCCGTACAGCCTGGTGCACACAGCATGTGAGGTGGACTGTGAGGCAATGGTCCAACGTCCTCTTCACAGATGAATCCCGATTCACCGTGAGGTTCAATGACGGCAGGGTGCGCGTCTGGAGACGTGTTGGCGAACGATTCACAGATGCCACTGTCAGAGAGCATGGCCGATATGGTGGTGGGTCTGTCATGATGTGGGGAGGCATCAGTTTCAACCAGCGCACTCTCCTGTACCACGTCCCGGCAATCTGACAGGGCATCGCTACAGGGATGAAATTCTGAACCCTGTGGCACTACCAACCCTGCAAGCCATTGGTAACGGCGCTGTTCTGCAGGACGATAATGCTCGTCCACATCGTGCTGCTGTCGTCACCAACTTTCTCCAACAGCAGGGTGTCGTCAGGTTGCCGTGGCCCGCCAACTCGCCCGACATATCACCCATTGAACACCTCTGGGATGTGTTGGGACGGGCTGTCCGACGCAACCATCCTCCTGCAGCCAATCAACAAGAGCTGGTCCAGTTCCTGCAGCAGGAATGGGCCGCCATCCCTCAAGCGACTCTCCGCAACCTCATTCGGTCCATGCGTCGCCGTTGCACAGCCTGTCTCGCTGCAAGAGGTGGTCATACCCGATATTGAATGAACTTTCATGTCAGAGGCCATGTTTGTGAATTGTCCATTTCAACCTCCTGACTTCAAATACACATTCCGAGGAGTGTGTGCTTTTGTAACTCGGTTTTTTGCTTTTTCCGGTTTGACACTGAATGAAATTAAATTTTCACTCTGATTCAAGTTCATGTCTTTCATGCTTTTGATTTACAGTGCGTTGTAACAGTGGCCCTTAACTTGTTTTGAGTAGTATATATATATAATTATATATATGTATATCTATACATATATATATATATATATATATATATATATGTATATGTATATAATAATAATAATAATATATTTTATTTATATAGTGCAAAATCTCGACAAAATCAAATCCAAGCGCCGAAAAGACACACATGCACGCACGCACGCACGCACACACACGCACACACGCGCGCACATACACCACACACACACACCACACACACACACACACACACACACACACACACACACATGCATGGCCACAAATGGGGAGAAAAAGAATAAAAGCAATAAAAGCAAGAATAAAACCAATGGAAAACCACAGAGAGCACATCATATACAATTATATATTAAAACAAAGTGATTCCCCTCCGAGCGGAGACAGGCTGCAGAGGGGGGTTGAGTGAGGTTAGGATTTTATGCAGAGGAGAAAAGGTGAGTTTTGAGAGCGGACTTGAAGGAGGCAAAAGTAGGTTGCTGACGGACTGAGAGAGGAAGTTTGTTCCAGGAGAGTGGACCAGAAACAGAGAAGGCTCGTGGACCATAGGTATTGAGCTTAGTGCGTGGAAAGCGAAAAGTCAGAGGATCGGAGGCAGAGCGGAGGGTACGTGAGGGAACAAAGATCTCAAGTAGGCTTGACAGGTAATCGGGGGCTGCGTT
Source organism: Monoplex corrugatus (assembly GCA_030674185.1). Lineage (NCBI taxonomy): Eukaryota > Metazoa > Mollusca > Gastropoda > Littorinimorpha > Ranellidae > Monoplex > Monoplex corrugatus. The sequence goes on from JAPXFY010002676.1 coordinate 24,340, forward strand.
ATTGAGGCTTTTGTAGCACATGGTGTCTAGTTTGTACTGTATGCGCTTTGATACAGGGAGCCAGTGAAGTTGTGCCAGGAGAGGAGATATATGTGGTCAGCTTTTTTCTTTTTGAGTACAAGGCGTACAGCATTGTTTTGAATGCGCTGTAGGATGTGAATGGTGGAGGCAGGAAGACCAGACAGGAGTGAATTGCAATAGTCAATGCGAGACATTATGAAGGAGAGAACGAGTTTTGCAGTTGTTTCGACAGAGAGATACTTCCTGATCAGGCTTATACATACATAGACACACACACACACACACACACACACACACACACACACACACACACACACAAACACACACACACACACACAACACACACACACACACACACACACACACACACACACACACACACACGTATATATATATATATTTTTTTGACAAACATATGAGAACAAGACGTTCTAGTGCTTTGACAATATTTACATTGTGTTGTCATTATTGTGACAGTTATTTTTTTGTCCTCGTTTCCCGTCAGGTTTTATCTGATGTCATGCCACTTTGAGGTCAAAATGACATTGAAAAGTACAAAATTTGGAATTTCTGTGGCCATTTTTTGTATAGAGAGATTGTTAGAATGGCTTGACCATCCAGTTTTCTGTCTCAAGATATTCTCGATATATCAGCGTTGTCAGTCGGGTCAAAAAGGTTATATGATCTCTCACACGACCTTGACTGATGAGCCTTTAGGAGGAAGTGTTACTGGTATTACATTGCCGTAAATCTTTCTTGTATACTGTTGCAGCTCCTCACGATTTTGACTCATTGCGCTTTGTGTTTAACTAGACTTGTTAGAGGAGAACGGAGAGCTCATTCTGTTCGGTGAGCTGACCACATTCCACTCTTATGTTGTTGCACAGTCTGCATCTTCGTGGGCGTGCATTCTGGGTACCCCCGTGGGGATGCCGGGGGTTCTTTCAGTACGAATAGTATCCCCACCTTCTGGAAATTCTTTGGAAGAAATTTTCCTCATTTCTGTCACTTTTTGTTTCTGCCTTGTTCCTTTGCTTTCTGTCATTTCTTCCTATCATTTTCTGCCTTGCTGACCCATTCACCTGTATGTGTTCGATAAAGTCTTATGTGCTTTATCTTAGGATTGATAATTGTGTACATGTGTTATGATTAAGCGCATTTTTGTCTTTAGGGAAATGAGATACGCGGAAGCAATTTCAGGTAATTTAAGCCCGTTTTTATGTATGTTTTAGTGTCCTGAATGATGTTTAAATTTGTATTCAGATAGGTTTTTTTAATACCCTGTGTGATAAATTGGAGTGGTGTACGCCAGGGGCATCTCCTTAGATACTGTGTGCA
>JAPXFY010002677.1:0-10000 GCA_030674185.1 Monoplex corrugatus
GCCTTGAGGCGTCTTGTGTTGTACAACTTGCCGTCTGTGCGGTAGCGTATATCTATGCCAGGGTCTTCTGGAGAGAATGCATCTGATAACATTACCGAGAACATCATAGAGAATAGTGTAGGCGCAAGGACGCATCCTTGTTTCACGCCATTGCTGACTGGAAAGTCTCTGGATATTTCTGTCATCAAGGACCCGTGCCATCATACCATCGTGGAATTGTCGCACCATATTTACGAAGGCTGGAGCGCAGCCGAAGTTCATTATCTTCCACAGCCCCTCGCGACTCACCGTGTCAAACGCCTTTGTCAAGTCGACAAATGTTGTGTACAGTGCTCGGTATTGTTCCTGCGCCTTTCCTTGCAGTTGACGAGCAGCAAAGATCATGTCCACCGTACCTCTCCCAGCCCGAAATCCACATTGACTCTCTAGCAACAGACCCTGCTCAAGATGATTAATGAGGCGGTTCAGCAGCACCCTTGCTAATATCTTGCCTGCAATGGACGATAGTGATATTCCTCTGTGGTTGTCACATAATTGTTTGTTTCCCTTCCTCTTGTATAGGTGGACTATTGAGGCATCTTGAAGTCTTGAGGGAGTGATTGACTGTTCCAGAGTGTTACAAACATCTCAGCTAATCTTTGTGTGAGCATTGGACCTCCCGCTTTGTAGATCTCAGCAGGTATGGCGTCAGCACCAGGGGCCTTGCCACAGGAGAGTTGGCCAATGGCCTTTGTGACCTCTTGTATGTTAGGTGATACATCAAGTTGGTTGTTTTCTATTTGAGGGAGGCGATCAATGGCTGCTTCATTTATTGAGGAAGGGCAGTTCAAGACACTGTCGAAGTGATCCGCCCACCTTTCAAGAATTTCTGACCGCTCGGTGATCAACATTTCCCCATCCGCAGATAGTAATGGAGAGGTGCCAGATGATGTTGGCCCATAGATAGCCTTCAGGGCATCATAAAACCTTTTCGAGTCGTGACGGTCTGCATATAGCTGGATTTCATCAGCCTTGTCACTTAGCCACTTGTCTTGCATGTTCCTGAGTTTTGCCTGGACTTGTTGGCGACACTCCATGAATGCAGTTTTCTTTGAATCAGACTTTGGGTCACACTGGTAGGCAAGATGGCGTCTGTGCTTCTCATCCAGAAAGGTTTGGATATGCTGGTCGTTTTCATCAAACCAGTCTTGATGTTTTCGTGTGACAGGTCCTATTTTCTCTAGGGCTGATGTATAGACATGGTCCCTGAAGACTGCCCACTCTTCTTCGACACTAGCATTACCAAAATGAAGATCAGCCAGCTTGACGTTCAGGTCACTAATGAGGTTCTCTACAGTGGTTTCCTCTTTTAGTTTTGAAGTGTTTAGTCTCTTTGGTGGGGGTTTCTTGCCTTGAGGCCTGCGTTTTGGTTTGATGCGGACGTTAAGCTTTGAGATGACTAGCCGGTGGTCTGTCCAGCATTCAGCACCACACATGGCTTTAGTTACTCGTACATCATCTTTATCGGCCTTTCTGGTAATGACATAGTCCAACATGTGCCAGTGCCTTGATCTAGGTGCATCCATGTTGTCTTCTTTCTGGTTGCCAACTGAAATAGCGTGTTAGTGACGACCAAGTTGTGTGAGCTGCATGTCCGAAGGAGGAGTTGTCCATTGTTGTTGCAATTCCCTATGCCATGTTTGCCAATGACGCCTTCCCATGCTTCATAGTCGGACCCAACTCTTGTATTGAAGTCCCCGAGGACCAGAAGTTTGTCAGCTCTGGGAACGCTTGTTAGTAGAGAATCAAGATCTTCATAGAACTTCTCTTTGGTCTCTTCAGAATTTGTCATTGTTGGTGCGTAGGCACTAATCAGTGTGGCTTGCTTTTTGTCTGTGAGGGGCAAGTGCATCACCATGAGTCTGTCATTGTAACCTTTAGGCAGTCATTCAAGGTTCTTAACTAGACTGGACTTGATCGCAAAGCCTACTCCAGCTTCACGGCGTTCTTCTCGTTTACGTCCACTCCAGACGAATGTATAGCCAGCACCTGTCTCAGTGAGTTGACCTTCTTCAGTCAGTCTGGTCTCTGATAGAGCAGCAATATCAACCTTGTAACGAGCTAATTCTCTAGCAACCAGTGCAGTTCTTCTATCAGGTCGGTCAGCTTTGGCATTGTCTAGAAGTGTACGTACATTCCATGTACCTATGGTGAGTCTTGTTACCTTTCTGTCGTTTCTGTTTTTTCGACCGCTAAATGGGATCCCTACCAGCCACGGTATGCAGGTCCGGGTAGGTTGAAGCAGGCAATGTTTAGGGCACCTTTTTCTAGCCCCTTCCTCATTCTAGGAGGTGAGCAGTGCAGGTCCTGAAGAGGGCTGCTCAGTTACTCAGGATGTTGCCGGGTTCCTCTGCTGCTTCGTTCATTGGAAGACGACCAGTGTCCTGAGCCGCCTGTGTGCAGGTTTGCGACTGTAGCTGCCAGTGTATCCTCACCTACTACGTCGTCGCACCCTCATCGCCACAGGGCTTTACGGTTGAAACTTTCAACTGTGAGTATGAAGCCATGACATGCGCAGAGATTTTGATTAAAGTGTAGATAACTTGCGCAGCATCATCCACACTCTCTCGTCCAGAATCACCTGGATCCAGTGGCAAGACATGGTCAAGACGGCTGGAGATGATTCTGGGTGCAGGATTTTGCCGGAGACTTGACAGAGTTTGAACAAGAAACCGCCTAACGGGGCTCCGCTCCGAATTTTCTGTAGGGGTTGTTTCCCTTAGCCTTTACTGATCCATCAGCTATCCACAAGGCAGTGGAAACAAATGATATTAGTCTGGCAACTCACCAGTGACCTTTCCGCCATGGTAGACCCTACCAGGAGTACTAGTCTCCCGACGGCTTAGCTCAATGGATCATAGTTGCACGCAAGCTTCTCTACCAACGACAAGGTTTCATCCACAGAGAAGGATAGATAGACAGATAGATAGATAGATGGACAGACAGATAGATAGATAGACAGGTAGATAATACATAGATAGATAGATAGATACATACATACATACATACACACATACATAAGTAGCTAGCTAGCTAGATAGATAGATAGATAAAAAGAAACATAGATAGACAAATAAATGATAGATAGATAGATAGATAGATTAGATAGATAGATAGATAGATAGATAGATAGATAGATAGGATAGATAGATAGATAGATAGATAGATAGATAGATAGATAGATAGATAGATAAATAAATAAACAAATAATAAATAAGTAAATACATAAATAATAAATAAATAAATAAATAAATAAACATACAAACAAATACTGAAGAGCTTTGCGCTTCTCTTGTTCAATACTTTGAAAGAAGCTTGTACAGGAAATTCGCTCTGTAGAATATCTAATCCCCTCACCAAGTTCAGTTTCTCAAGAAATAACGTCCTTATTTACATGTATTTATCATAGCGTGATCCTCCCTACTTCAGAGAGAGTTGTCCATTTTACAGTTAGGTGTGTAAGCTCCAATAAGTAGCCGGTTAGTTTTCTTGCTGTGTGTATTCCTCCGTAATTTGCTGTGAAACGACGCTAAATGAACTACGGTCGTCCAGCGGAGGTCTGTTGCGTCAGGGGAAATGGAAACACTGAAGTTTCAGTTTCAGTTTCTCAGGACGACGTCTCGGTGCTTGGAACGAATTCCATATGCACTAACGTTACAGGTGCCATGTATATGGTGATCGTGGCACAAGTCTTAAGCCTGTACATATCAACCCATGAGCTGGCCAGGTCTTGAGGCCCTACCTAGACATAGCCTATATTTCATATTGGTATTTTATGAAAGTATATGGCAACATAGTGCAATATGATGTAATACAATACAAATCTACCAATACAAAAAGATACAACACAATAGAAGATAATACAATACAATACAACACAAAATGCCAAACATAATACAATACAACGCTTTACCATCATCATCATCATCAGGTGCCTTGCTGCATGGAGCTGGCGATCATGGACTTCCATCTGTCTCTATCTCTTGTTGCCACGAGCATCTCCTCCACCCTCCTCGTCTTCAGCCACTCCGCAAGTCCGTCTATCATTTTCTTCCTGGGTCTACCTGGTGCTCTCTTTCCCTCCAGCTTTCCCGTTGTGACCAGGTGCTCCAAATCCCCCTTCCTCATAAATGTTGCCTGTCTTTTCCTGATCTTCCTTGTCAATGATATTCTTGTGTCTGCCTCAATCAAGACTGTCTTGTTTGTTTTCTTTGCTGTCAATGGAACTCTCAACATTCTTCTGAGAAACTACATCTCGGCTGCCTCAATCTTGTTCTGGCTTTGCTTGCTGACTGTCCACGCCTCACATCCGTACAACAGTATTGGTTCTATATAACATTCAAGGACTCTCTTCCTGATGTTAATTGATAGGCATTTGTTGGTAAGAATGCTTGTCATCTTCTTGAATGCTGTTTTGGTTTGGCCGATTCTGCCAGCTATTTCCGAGGTGCATCTGCCGTCTGATGAAATGACCGTTCCCAGGTATTTGAACTTATTACCGTGTCAAGGTTGTGTCATTTGCTGTTATTTTGCATGAGGGGGTTTCATGTTTTTTACTGATCACCATGACTTCAGTATTCCTGCTGTTTAGTTCCAACCCCTTACCTTTGCTTTCTATTTCTAGTATATTCACAAAGTTTTGAGGTCCCTTTTATTTTCTGCAATTAGCACGGTGTCATCTGCGTATCGAATGTTGTTTATCATTTTCCCTCTAACCTTTAATCCAGGGTCTTCTTCTAGGTTCCTCATGATGTTTTCGCTGTAAAGTGAAAACAAATCTGGTGACAAAACACAACCCTGTCTGACTCCTCTTTTGATGTTTTGAAAAGAGCTTATATTGTTTTCTATTCTCATTGCAGCTGTTTGTTCCCAGTACATATTCCTGATTATTCGTAGATCTTTTCCATCAACATTGAGTCTCTCCAGTTGGTTGATCAATTCTTCATGTCGTACCCGATCGAAAGCCTTGGTATAGTCAACAAAGCATAAATACAAATCCTTATTCATCTCAATTGACCTCTCTATAATAGTTCTTAGGATGTATATGGCATTAATATTTCCTTTCCCTTCCACAAATCCACACTATTCTTCTGCTATTTCTCTTTTAATTCTATTCCTTGTCCTCATCATGATTATTCTTAACAGGAGTTTTGATACATGACTCATCAAACTGATTGTGCGATGGAGTTCGCATTCTATAGCCCCTGTCTTCTTTGGAAGTGCAATGAAAATTGATTTTGACATATCTTTGGGGATTTTTCCAGTGTCGTAAATTTCATTTAGGAGGACTGTTATTTTTTCTATGCCAAATTCCTCTGGGGCTTCAATCATCTCTGTAGTAATGTTGTCTGGTCCTGGGGCTTTTCCTGGTTTCATCTTTTTCAGTGCTGTTTCTAACTTCATCTTTCATTATGGGTGGTCCTTCAAAGTTCTTTTTTATAATATGTTCTTTGTTTCTGTCATCCTCAAAAAGGTCTTTTATGTACTCTCTCCATCTGTCCAGTATTTTGTCTTTTTCCATGATAAGCGTGCCATCTTTCGATTTCAAGCAACCAGTTGATGTGCATGTATTTTTCCTGTGGACAATTTCTTCAATTCGTCTGTACATACCCTGAGGATCCATTTTGTGTCGGTCTTCTATCTGTTTGCATTTTTTGTTCAGCCAAGCTTCCTTAGCTTCATTGCACCTATACCTGATTTCTTTGTTTATCTTCCTGTATATCTCCTCGTTTCTCTTTTCCCTCCTCCTTTCCTCCATCAGGCCCAAAATTTCATTAGTCATCCAGCTCTTTTTTGCTGTTCTATCTGCCTTAGGGATTTCTTCACAAGCTTCATTTATCGAATTCTTCAACTTTGTCCATTGTTCCTCACTGTCACCAACGTCTTCCAGAGCACTGAATTTGTTTTGAACATGTACATTAAATTTTTGACGTATCATTTCATCTGTCTTTAAGAGTCCAAGATTTAGTTTGATGTTGATTTAGGTCTGTTTCCTTTTCCTCAATTTCAGCCTAAACCTTCCCACTACAGGATTGTGGTCACTGTTGCAGTCTGCGCCTGGTAGTGTTTTTGCTGACAGTAAAGAATTTCTAAATCTTTTGTTGATCAGGATGTAGTCAATCTGATTTTTGGTATTATCTCCTGGACTCATCCAAGTCCATTTTCTTCTCTTAGGCTGCTCAAACCAGGTGTTTCCTACTATGAACTCATTCATCTGTGCCCATTCTACAAGTTTCCCTCCCTTTCATTTTGTGTACCAAGACCATGAGGTCCAACTATATCATCCACCCTATCCTGTCCCACTTTAGCATTAAAATCTCCCATTATGACTGTAACTTCTTGTGATTTACATTGGACCTTGGCCATCTCTAAAACTTCGTAGAAGTTGTCGATGTCTTCCTGAATACTTGTGGATGTTGGTTCATACACCTGTATGATGTTGATATCAAATGGTTTGCCTCCCAATTTGACCAGCAAAACTCTGTCGGACACAGCCCAGTATCCCTTAACTGCTTTTGATTTGTCTTTGTCCATTATGATGCCTACTCCTCTTTCATATGAATTACCACCAGAGTATATCACTGTGTATTCTCCTGATGTTATCATGCTTGCCCCCTTCCATCTCACTTCCCCTAGTCCTACATTACTGATGTTAAGCCTTTCCATCTCTTACCATACAATACGATACAATCCAATTCAATAAAACAATCAGAATTATTTTTCTTTCCAATTGAATATTCTTTTTTATCATTCAAAATTCTTGGATCTGTTTTAGATATTTTTTTCTCTGTTGTTGTGATTTGATGAATTGTCCGTTTCAGGTTTATTATGAGTGTAAGCGAGCGTGCGTGGGTGCGTGTTGAAACTGATAATGATTTGTATAGTACACACATTTTAAGTGATTAGCAAGCACATGATTAATGTGAAAAAAAATGATGTGAATATGACACAGATATCAAACAAAACGTTTGTATGAAACGGAAAATGTTTCCATGCAACACAATCATTAAATAAACATATGTTTAACCCGAAAATGGTTTCAGTAGGACATGATTCGAAAATAAACACATGTTTAATTAAATCAAAAACTAGTTTGTTACGTGGCTTACGCCATTTCCTGCACTCATCTTTTAGTTTTGGTAACGTGATGATAGCCTTTGTCTGAAATGGCCAGAAGTTTACTAAACTTAATGTTCTCTAAATGTTTATTTGGAAGTATGGTTTTTAGACAAAATATTGATTTTTTTCCCTGGAGATGTTACTATCCTGTGTCCTTGGGATACTTAACATCTTATCATTGAAGGATGTTCAGATATACAAACATATGTTTACTAAATGCTCTCTAAATATTTATTTGGAAGTATGATTTTTAGTCAGAATATTGATTTTTTCCTTGAGATGTTACTACCCTGTGTCTTAGGGATACTTAGCATCTTATCATTGTAGGATGTTCGGGTATACAAGCACATCTTGTAAACAGTACCACAGTGTCTTATTTGATTGACAGCAACAGCTTTAAGGACATAAGTCAGATGGTGCTATAAGAGTCAATGGAAGTTTATAGGCTGCACTTCTTGACCACTGATAACAGTCGCCAGAATCTGTTCTGTAGAATCACTCTGACTGATGATAGTGTACAGTACGCTGTTACATTACATTTCATGACACTCATCATCATCATCAGTTGCCTTACCACATTGTGTTGGCGATCATAGCCTTCCATCTGTTTCTATCCCTTGTTGCCTCAAGCACCTCCTCCACCCTCTTTGTCTTCAGCCACTCTGCAAGTCCGTCAAAGTGTGTAAGGCTTTGTAGAACACGCACAAGCAGATGGACCAGCAAAGAAAAAAAACAAAAAAAACAAAAACAAAAGTGATAAGGACAGACGACAGAAAGCAATGAAACAAGGCAGAAACAAAGTTAGTGACAGAAAAGAGGGAATTTCTAGCACAGAATTTCCTAAAGGTAGGGATACTACTTATATTGAAAGAGCCTCTGGTGCCCACAAGGGGTTTTACATGAAACTTAATATCACTACATATTATCAAGTTACATCACATGTCATGGCAATACAAGACATAATACTACGTTGTATGAAACATCGTGACGTACACAGCGCTACATCACATTACATTACATAACACTTGTTACGCCACAGCTACAGATTAAAGGCCTTATCAAATTGTAAACTATTCAAAAACGAATCATGGATTGTGTATTTTATCAATTTGTTAAGCTTCTGAATAGGTAAGGTTAGTAAAGAAAACATTATCATGTACTTGCTGATTTTGCTCCTTAGATTTCTTAGTCTATGTCATATTGGCAGATGTGATGCGTCTGGTGTGTCGGCTTCGGTCTGCACCGCTGGCTAGCACTGCTGTGCGAAAAGAAGAGCAGAAGGCGTAAGTCTCTTCCTGTCAGTACATAGCCTCTCTATCAGCAAACTCTACGCTGTGCCTCTTCGTGGCGACAGGCGGTAACTGAGCACCTCGCGAACTGAATCTCGTAGGACTCGGAGAGGTCTGGCGCCCAGACGTGAGGCATGCAGGCCCACCGGCGTGTGGACATGCCCTGGTGCCCACGAACCAGATCCCAAAGCTATGGGTAAATTGCTCCAATGCCTTGTGGACATCTCGGGAGAGAGTAAGGCTAAGGGAGTTGACCCTGAAAAAAAACCGATGGAAGGCAAGGGGAAACCACCATCGTAGATTTCCCCAGGAAAACCATGGACAGGAGAAAGACAAAGAAGAAAGTTAACGACGTCAATAGGTGCTCCTGTGGAGCACCTTCGTGCGGTAGGGACTATCATGTGGCGCAGGTGACACCAGACCGTCAGCCAGCTACTGCGACCAAAATTAAATTCAAACTTAGAAACACCAAAATAGCAACATGGAACATCAGAACAATGTTGCAGAAAGGTAAATCAGACAACATCAAAATGGAGATGGAAAGGCTTAACATCAGTATTTTAGGACTAGGAGAAGTGAGATGGAAGGGGGCAAGCATGATAACATCAGGAGAATATACAGTGATATACTCAGGTGGTAATTCACATGAAAGAGGAGTAGGCATCATAATGGACAAAGACAAATCAAAAGCAGTTAAGGGATACTGGGCAGTGTCCGACAGTTTTACTGGTCAAATTGGGAGGCAAACCATTTGATATCAACATCATACAGGTGTAAGCACCAACATCCGCAAGTATTTAGGAAGACATCGACAACTTCTACGAAGTTTTAGAGATGGCCAAGGTCCAATGTAAATCACAAGAAGTTACAGTCATAATGGGAGATTTTAATGCTAAAGTGGGACAGGATAGGGTGGATGATATAGTTGGACCTCATGGTCTTGGTACACAAAATGAAAGGTGGGGGGGGGGGGGGACTTGTAGAATGGGCACAGATGAATGAGTTCATAGTAGGAAACACCTGGTTTGAGCAGCCTAAGAGAAGAAAATGGACTTGGATGAGTCCAGGAGATAATACCAAAAATCAAATTGACTACATCCTGATCAACAAAAGATTTAGAAATTCTTTACTGTCAACAAAAACACTACCAGGCGCAGACTGCAACAGTGACCACAATCCTATAGTGGGAAGGTTTAGGCTGAAATTGAGGAAAAGGAAACAGACCAAAAGCAACACCAAACTAAACCTTGGACTCTTAAATACAGATGAAATGATACGTCAAAAATTTAATGTACATGTTCAAAACAAATTCAGTGCTCTGGAAGACGTTGGTGACAGTGAGGAACAATGGACAAAGTTAAGAAGTTCTATAAATGAAGCTTGTGAAGAAATCCCTAAGGCAGATAGAACAGCAAAAAAGAGCTGGATGACTAATGAAATTTTGGGCCTGATGGAGGAAAGGAGGAAGGCAAAGAGAAACGAGGAGATATACAGGAAGATAAACAAAAAAATCAGGTATAGGTGCAATGAAGCTAAGGAAGCTTGGCTGAATA